>PVKS010003231.1:0-106609 GCA_004027875.1 Aplodontia rufa | reverse complement strand
GTTCCCAGTGTCCTGCTGGCCCCCCGGGGAACGGCTAAGTTCCCCCGAGGCCGTTCCAGCTGCTCCCAGCTCCAGAACCCTGCGGGGGGCGACAGTGAGCAATTGCAAAAAGTTGACATATTATAAGATGAATGTAGTAAAAGCAGGCTGATTTGTGGATTTATTTTCTTAGGGTTCAGGGAGACTATGGCAGGAGAAAGAGGTCAATCTGAAAGTTCAGCAGTCTTGTGTTTGAGATATTTAACATATCCAAGGAGAAATACCAAATAGCCAGTTGTATGTATATACAAGTCTAGTTGTCAGAAGAGAAGACTGAGTTGGAAAAACCCATTTGAGAATCACAAACATGTAACTGCTTGTTAAAACTGTGACTGTGAAGAGAAGCTCAATGGAGTGAATTAGACAGAGGATGGGAAAGACCGAGGTCTCAGTCCTCTGGGGTTAGGAAGAAGGGGAAAAGAGAGCAAAAGGCATATTAAACAGTGACTGACCGTTGAGATAAGAGGTAGAACAGGAACGTTTAATTGACTATGACAAATACTTCTAAAAGAACTCAAGTTTGATTAAGAACTGCTCATATGAAGAAATAGAGTAAGGTAAGTTTCAATTAAAGAATAAAACATAGCCTGGAAGTGAACGAAGTTTACTTGTCAAGTTGTCAGTTTAGCCGGATTTTAAAGGGGAAAGGGTACAGTCAGGAGACGAAGAAAATAGCTAGAATCAGGGGCCAAATAGCGAAAGACACTTAATACCATGTTAGAGAAAAAAAAGCTGATGGCATGTTTAAAGTAAAGTAATCACATTAAATCTTTAAAAGATTATTCAATTGAAAAAAAAAACAATTGGAAGGGCAAAACTAGAACCCGTTCAACAGGTGAATACATACTCAGGAGAGTTTGTGTGGCCTGACTCATTATTTTGAACAGGCAAGGAAGCAAGGGGGGAAATGTGGACGTGTTTGGGAACTAATAATGCCTCAATGTGGTTATCACAGGTGAAAGTAGAAAATAAACAAGTCAAGGAAGAGTCAAGATTCAGGAAGAAAGCAATAGAGATACAGAGACAGCAAATTAATACAGAATAAACGAGCAGAAAGAATGGAAGATATGGGGGGAAAGGCTTGGCTTTGGAGAATTTAGGCTAGAGATATTTAGAAGATACTTCTAGGGAAGATTTTTATGATGAATGTTATACATGCATTCAGAAGCCAAAAGAAGCATGAGAATATGACAGGCATCATTTGCACATACATGTCACTTGAAGCAAAGCAGACAAACGATTAGATAGAGAATGCATATACATAGAATAGGACTTTTAAAGAACCTTGCAAAAACCATGAATTGTTTGGCACAGATGAAAAAGAAGAGACTGCGAGAGGAATGGAAAAAGACAGGACCAAAAATGAATGAAGTTGTGTGAAAGCCAACTGAAAGGAGGGGTCCATGTCCGTGTACGTCAGCCTTGTAATGCTGTAACCCAAATACCCAAAGAGAACAACTTAGAGCAAGAAAAGTTTAGTAGGCTCACAGTTTCAGAGTTTTATTCCTTGGTCACTCACTGCATTCTTAGGGCCTAGTTTGAGGCAGAACAGCATGGCAGAAGGGTTCATTAGAGGCATGCTATTCCATTCGCAGTAGCCTGGAAACAGAGAAAGCAAGGCAAGGGGACCAGAGGAAAGAGGAACCCCAGCAACCTGCCTCCTCTAGCTAAGGGTCACCTGCCTAGAGTCACCACCCTGTTAGTCCATTCAATTAAGACTGACAATATTACAGCTCTCATGGTCTAATCATTTCACCTCCAAATATTCCTGGATTAGCACAGGAACTTTTAGGGAACACTTCATTGAAACCATAACTATCTGTAGGAGTCACCAGTTTCAAATAACCTAGAGGATGGATTATAGTAGAACAAGATTAAGAATTAACTTGACCTAAATGCAAAAAATAGCATTATTGATTCTAAGTAGGTAGTTTGAATGCTGTATAGATCTGACCTGGTCTACATTTTTATTTGATTGTTTTAATTAAGGATAAAAGCTCACAAGTAGTACTAGTAGGTAGCAATTAACACAGTTTGATTAATTAAATTTTATTATCATAATCAATTAAGATCTTTCACAAGAACTTTACACTTTGATAGAAATCCACAACCCTGTGAGCAAATGGAAAGAACCATGTTTACGATGCTGGAAATTCTCTTAATTAAAAGTCACTTTTGCCCTGGGTTTGATCCCCAGCATTAAGAAAGAAGTCATTTTCTGAATATAATGGAATGTCAGATTAAGGAATCCAATTAAACCCATATTTACTTATTTTACAGATATAACAAAAAACAAATCAGGCTTAATGTTCTGAATAAATAATTATTCTACACCCTGTGGAATAACTTGGCAACAATATGGAGTTGAAATTTGTCCTGGGGAAAACTGATTTCCATTCTTGTCTCCACTACTTCTGAAGTAGGTCCTCCATGGATGTTTGCCAATGGAAAAGTGATAAAATCAATAAACATGTGGAATGAAAGAGCACAAGAATGTAATGGAAAGCAGAATGGGAAAGTCTAATGGGATTAACCAAGATTTCCCAAAGATAAATATTACACTATGATTCATGACAAAAAAAAAATTCATGGAAAAATTACAATAAGCAGTTACTCTCTGTAGGTGACATTTGCTTTATTTTCCCATCCTCTCTTTTTCGCCTTGTTCTTTGGTTAAATTTCTAATAACAAATTCCTCTTATTGTCAGTTCTGTTGTGACATTTGCTTTTAAAACTGTTCTCTTAAAACAAATACTATTCCTTCCTCTAACAATCCCCTTGTTCTTGGCTGAGGTAGCTAGCTACTCAGATGTGTTACTCTCAACTGTGGTATATTAGAGCTATTCCCAATCCTCTCAGGCTACACATGTACTTAATAAGCATTTAATAAACCATCTATAGACAGCTGTAGTCTCCCTCACCTTTAAGAACATGGAAATTTAGTGGCAAGTGGAAATAGGTAGTCTCCTTTCCAAAGTTCTTATTATTTTATAGTTTTTAAAAATAATTTCTTATTGCCACAATCAATGTTGCCTAATTCAAAATGGTATTGAACAGGAAAGCACTCGGGTTTTTAAACTATGTTCTTAGTCAAAGTGGTGCACATCTATAATTCCAGAGACTCTGGGGACTGAAGTAGAAGGATAGTGAGTTCAAAGCCAGCCTCAGCAATTTAGTAAGGCCTTGAGCAACTTAGCAAGACCCTATCTCTAAATAAAAGTAAAAAAGGGCTGGGGATGTGGCTCAGGGGCAAAGTGCCTCTGGGTTCGCTCCCTGGTCCTAGATAAAAAGTACATAAATAATAAAAATAAATAAAAACTTTTTTTAAATGTCATTAATGTCTACAAGGCAACTTCTTGTGTGCCCAGTAGAGATTGAGATACAGATACACCTATAGATGTTTTTTTCAAAAAATAAAGATTTTGTTGAACATCATGAACTTCTAGATGTAATACTAACTGCAAGTAAAAGTAGAGTTTATTGAACAATTATGTAATACATGCACAATATTAAGATGAAGGAATAAGTATTATAGTAATTCCACTCTAATTTGTTTTGCTTCAGAGCTTTAAGGGGGGGAAAAGAACGAGATGAATTAAGGAAAAGTTAATCTCTTTCTCTCCATCCCACTCTGAGATTTCCATTGGTAGAGATCTCATCAAATAATATAAAAATGTTCAGAGGTACTATTCTTCCTCGTAAACAGCCCTTCAAATTTACTTCTTTACATTGGTTTTCCCCAAGCCTTTTAATTTCAGGTCATCCTGAAGATCTACTTTTGAAATAGAGCTCAAAACATAGTCTTATCCACATTTAATGAACCTGGAATTTTTGTAGTCACATTTTTCTTCTTGATTACCTAGTAGAAAACTTTAACATGTAGTATTTAAATTGATTTTACTCTATAAATACATATATTTGTAAATATCTTTGAGAATTGTATCCAAAAATAATTATGTCATATTGTACTCTCAATTTGACCTCACAATATCTTTGGGCACTTTCAAGATTCCTTTATCACTTCTGAGGGTATATTTTGAATTGACAACAGTGAAATAAGTACAGGTACCCTATAACAATGCCCATCTAGAATGAATTTTCCCACATTGATAAGAGGTGTGAATTTCATATTCAAAGTTATCCCGGTCCAGCTGGGTTCTGACCTGAGGGACCGGCTGGGGATGAGAAAAATCACAGGCTGGAGACCCGAAACGGTCTTTCCTTGTCCAAACTTTACTTCTCCTTTTTATACATCCATACTTTACATCTATCTTTCAAGGCAACGTTCATTTGTGCTGCTACGACAAAATGCCTAACATTAAGTAATCTCAAACAAGTCAAGGCAACGCTACAAGACTCTATTTCAGAAAAACATAGACAGCAATTTCTCACAGTTCTGAAGGCTGGGAAGTTCAGGAGCAAAGCATAGGCAGGTTCGGCTGCTGACAAGAGCGCATCTTCCAAAGGAGCAGGGACACCACGTCCAGCAGCAAAGTACGAGAGCTCCTTACTGCTGGCTGGAGCCTCTTTTTTAAAGGCCTTCACCCCGCCCCCTCGAGGCCTCTCTACATTAGCTCATTCATTGCCACACCTGGATTTCAGAGGCACACGTTTGACCAATAGCGCCTTTTGAAGGGTCTAGAATAATTGGCAGGTGATACCAATTTGAAACATCTGAAGCCCATGTCCACGCCCTGTTTTTCAAGCTTAACAATGTACAATCTAGCAGCCCCTCCCGAAGGAGCTTATGCAAACAGCAACAAGATCCAGGGCAGCTGATAAAGGTCAGACCCCAACAAAAGTATGGACAATATCAGTAGAGGAGATCCTACGGCATCCCAGTAAAGGATATTTTTAAGTTTTGCAGGTTCTCTATTCTAGCTACCAAATCAAATCAATAATAGGCTATTTCATTTTTGCTTAACACTGGCCCAATATTCTACATTGATCAGGCATGAAACAGGATATATGAAACACTGAACTAAGTTCACCAGGTGCTCTTAGCACTCTGCCATTAGAATTTATATTAGTAGCTAATGCATAGTGTTGCAAAACATGTATCAATGAGTTGGCTAGAAGTACCTTAATAATGTTTCAACATTTATAGCAACTTCTTCTTTTGCAATTCCTCAAAAGCCTAAACTCAGAAAGATTTCAAAAAAAATGAATTAAATAAAAGGTTTTTTGAAGTTATTTTATCAAATCTTCACTCAATAAGTCAAGCCATATACAAAGTCATATATTTTATACGGTAATTTAAATGACAAAATCAGACAAACAAACAAAGCACCCAGTCCTATCTATTTATCTTCAAAACCCTGGAATAATTTATAAATGTACAAAATTTTTAAAAATCAATTTAACATTTAATTGAAAGACTTTAATGCTTAAAAGCTGCCAGCTGACCTCAAATTAAGGTCCAAAGCCCATTAGATTGTATACTCATCTCTATGCAGAATGATTTTCAATAAACTTCTTTGCTCTCACTCGCTTGGGCCCTCCACCTCTTTCCTCCTCCTGGAGCACCAGTCCCTCAGGGATCTGATTACTCCTTAAGCAGATCTCACTTGGGTACAGCCCCAGGAAGCACTGTACCCCTCATCTCCACACACAGGTGGCTCTCTCAGCTGGTATCGCCGCACATGATTTCCTCCATCCCAGTCCCACTCACCTCACTTTCTAGCTTCTACTACTGTCCTGGATAATTGGGACCATGACCATCCTATTCAACATGGTGTCTCAGGTACCAAACTAACCTACAATGGGTGTTCAACACTATTTACCCACAAAAGGGTGAGAAATTGAATGAAAGTATTAGTCAGAGAATTGATGAACATACACAGAAGTAAGATATGAGAGAAAATGTTCACTGAACCAGAAGAAGACTTTGGAGGGTCTCGGCAGCAAAATGGTTGTCATGCCACAGACCTGGGTTTGATCCCCGGCAGCACATACACGAATAAGTGGAGGAAAATGAAAAAATAAAAATCCACCTTCTCTCTTTGCTTCTTTCTCTTAAAAAAGAATAAGTACTTTGGTTAAAATAAAAAGGAAAAGGCATAAAAGAAAATACAACATACATCATATATTTATCAAAAACAATTTGTGTTGGGGACTGACCTCAACATGAGGCCCAGCTGGCTTGTAAAAGATTTGGTGGTAAACAGCTCTGTCCCAGCTGGCTTGCATCTTCCCTAGCAGCAGATTGCCTGACCTCGGGACTAAGCTATTTGGCCACTCATTTGTTACAATTGGATAAACGTGTTTGCACTGTAACCCTATTGGTTGTTGTAATAGATAAATAAAGAGAGTAGGAACTAGTCAGGTTAGAAGCAGAGAAGAGAAGCAGCAGCAGCAGAGAGATCAGCAGCAGAAGAGATCAGCAGCGACAGAAGATGCAGGTAGCAGCCTGGGCCCCAGAAATAGGGACTCTATTACAGCAATAGAAACAGGGACTCTAAATGTGAATAGCCTTGACTCTAAAAAGGATGTTTTAAGGGCCTTGTCTCTAAAAGAGGGAAGGTGGGAAGCGCTTGGAGGCCTTTAGCAGCGGTAAAGGGAGAAATAAAGTGCTTGGAGAACTCAGGACCAGTGTGTCTATTTTAATTTCAGTTAACCGTTGAATGAGAGTGGTCTGGTTCCTGCTGGTTGGGAACAGACAAATTTGAATTAAAATTCTTTTTCAGCTGTGAAAAAATTTACAGTAAAATAATTTTTTTCTGAAATAAATTGCTTTGAAGGTGCATGCATTTGGCTATACTAAAATTATAATTTTCTCACTTGTCCTGAAGTTACTTCCCTTTTATGCAGGGTAATGTGTATTTTAGTCAGTTTGCACACATTTGATATGTCTTATTATTCAACATTTATAAAATAACCTTCAAGGTTTCAAGTTTTCAAGTTAAAGGAAAGAAAATTATATTTTTAAAAATGAGGTTCAAGAAAGACTTGGCCCTTAAAAAGGTCATGAGTACTTTGCTATTTTTTTGCTATTTCTAAAATGTCTTTGATTTTAAAACAATGAATTTTTCCCCTGACCACTTTTACCATTTTTTAACAGTAACTTATTTACCTGCTATTATGAACGTTGCTCTGACAAACTTAAGGAAATAGAAATCCCTTTAAACAGAGTTTGGACACCAGACCAAGTTTGGACAAGTGTTCACTGTTTATTATTGTAAAGTTAAATAAAAACTCATCAAATAACAATTATAGTAACCATCATCATCACATAAAGAACAATTTATTGCTAAATTTTTTAGAAGCTAAATGTTCTATTCTCCACCAGTAATGGTTCATATTATAGGGACTCAAAACAAATGCTTAAATATCAAAGAAAAACAGAGCAAAGAGACAACCTATGGTTTGGGGGAAAATGCTTGCAAAGTATATATCTGATAAGGGGCTGGTATCAAGAATATATAAGTAACTAAGAGAACTCAGCAACAAAGAAAAAAATAACCCAATTTTAAAAATGCTCAAAGCGGGCTGGAGCAGTAGCTCAGCGGTTATGGCACTTGCCTGGCATGTGGGAGGATGCAGGTTAAAACCCCAGCACCACATACCCAATGAAGTATTGGAGAAACAAAAACCACCTGAGAAACTAAATAAAATTGATTCTCATTTTCTCTCTCTCTCTCTCTCTTTCTCTCACTGTCCCTCTCTGTTTAAAGAAAAAAATTCTAAAAAAAAAAAAATGGTCAAAGGACCTGAATAGGTATTTCTCAAATACACACACATACACACACAATCACAAATGCCTATAGATTCATGAAAAAAAAAAGTTCAAGATCTCTAACACCAGAGAAATGCAAGTAAAAACCATGGTGAGATATTATCCCATACTGAATGATTATTATGAAAAAAATAATGAAATATGTTGTCAAGGATGTGGAAAAAAGGATTTTATGTACATTACGTGTAGAAATAGAAATTAGTATAGCCATTTTGGAGAAAAGAATGGGTGTTCCTCAAAACGTTAAACACAGAAGTGCCATACCATCCAGGAACCTCATTCAAAGAGATTGCAATCAGTGTTTCAAAGAAATATCCATGCCTCCATGTTTATTTTGGCATTATGTACAATAATGAGATATGAAAGTAACCTAAGTGTTCATCAGTAGATAAGTGGATAAAGAAAATGTGATTGGTCGATATGTAGATCTATCTATATACAATTGTGTACATACACACACACAAATACACACACATAGAGAGCCATAATGGAATACTATACAGTCTTTAAAAAGAAGGAAAAAGCTGCCATTTAGGCAATTAATCTGGAAAATATTATGTTAAAAGTTGGGAACGAGAAAAGTGGACTTCAGTCAAAGCATACAAAGTTATAGACAGGAAGAATAATTTTTATTGCACAACATGCTCATCATAGTTAATTATGTATTGTGTGCTTCAAAACTATTAAAAGAGAAGATTTCAAACATTCTCACCATCAACAATGATTATAAGGTAAGGAGGTAAGTGTGTTTATAGCTTAACTTTGTTATTCGATGACATTTATATATAGACATATATAAATATTGCAATGCATACATATTATTAGTTATGGAGAGAGACCACAAAATTAGCACAGGGAGATGGAAGGTTATGGAATAAGAGTGAAAGAAACTTATGTTAAAACATGAGAATGAAACAAAGATGTTCTAAGACAGGGTGTAGAGAAAAGCAAAATTAATTCTTACAGAGGGAATTGGGAGTAGAGACTAAAAGAAAATGTTCGATTTTTCAATAGCACCTTACAAGACCTCTAACACATAATAGACTTTACTATAATTCTAGATGCTTAAGGTTCAGTTGAAACTCGAAATTTGCATGGGTTCACCAAGGCAAAATAAGTACATCATGTATTGTCCCTTTACAAAATTCTGATTGCAAGCAAGCTGATCATCTCCATATGCCTGCAATTATCCATAATAATTTCACATTTCATTTGATTAATTCTACTGCTTCCCTACATACAAATACATAATGATATAGACCTTTTTTACCTTGCACATTGTTCTAATTATTGTTTCATTTTATTTAGTAATGTAATGAAACTGGAGCATTCAATCAAGGGATTATCGCTCATACTTCGAAGAGAACATTATTAATTATGTAGTAGCAAGATCGTCTCTTCAGGGCCATGCAGAAGGCTCCCTAATTACCTAGTGATTTCAGAACAATTTAAACTGTCAATCTGAGAAAATAAAAAAACTGGGTTTCCAAACCTTCCTTCTTTTTCTACTTTATCATCCTCATATTAACTTGGGTTTATGTATCAAGTAAATTCATCTAATAATTCTAGAATTTGATATCTTCAACCTGGATTATTTTCTACACTTGTAAGAATTCTATCTCAATCCAAATCCACCCAATCAACTCCAAAAAAGGGAAACATATTAACTTCTTTCCACAAAGACTAATCTGTACAATGTGTAGAGATTTATTTCAGAATTTTCTAAAGTGCTCCAAACTCACAATTTCTTACCTATATCTGTTATTAGCTTTTAAAACTAATGTTAATAAGGAAACAGGGCATTGATGGTTTCTGGCAAAATAGATGTTGGGATGTAAAGCTTGTTGGAAATTTTGTTCATCTAGAATATTGAGGATCAGTTTTAAGATTAACATCGTACTTCCAATTCTGATCCTGATAGAATTCCTGTTCAGTAAACCACTAAAGCTAAATTCCCATTCCAGATGCAATAAATTTTATTTTTGATGGAATGAAGATACTACCAAGAGCAGGTAAGGTAGCCACTTGGATAACAGATTTGCAGCTGAAAGTAGAGGGCTAAATGTAGTCTAATGACGACAATACATGGAATAATCCAATTTCAAGGTTTATTAATCCCTATCTAAATAAGTTAGCAATCTAGAAATTGTTCTTGGTTAACTTCTTAAAATAAAAGCATCACAATTAACTAGATGACCAAAGAAATGTAAAGTTCTAAAAGAAAATTGTTTATCAGTATTTCATAACAAAAATCTATTGATCTTTTTTTCTTTTTTAAAGAGAGAGGGACAGTGAGAGAGATAGAGAATTTTTATTTCATTTTTCATGTGGTTTTCATTGCTCTGACAATTCGCTGTGTATGTGGTGTTCAAACCATGTACTCGCACATACCAGGCAAGCACAGTAAGCGCCTTACCGCTGAACCACCTCTCCAGGCCCCAAAATCTATTGATCTTAAAAGTTGTTCTCAACCCTGATCTCGTAGGAAAATCAGGACTTCACACTAGACCAATTAAACCAGAAACTGTAGAGAGAATGCTTGGGTATCAGAACTTTTCAAAGCTCCTCCAAATTTTACCAGCTTGAGAACCACAGGACTGGAGAATTGAAGTAGGTTCCTCTACAAGCAGCATTTTGCCTAGGTCAGTGAGCTCAGTTACGAAGGTTGTGTAAACACAAGTAGGGCGTTAAGGCTCAATTCTATGAAGGGCGAGGCTCTCCTCTGCCTTAGGTTGAGCTTCTCATTTCTTTGCTCAATTCCCATAGATACATTGAGCGCTCACAGCATCAACCTCAATGTCCCTGTTAACAATGAAGTTCTCCTGTTCTCTCCTTCATTTCACTTTTTCTAATTTCGTTCAATACTTAAAATTTTAGTTCCAGGTTCTTTGGTTATAGACGGACTACAAATGAACAAAAAAACAAACAAAACAACAAAAAGAAACAAACCAAAAAGATGATGAATACCTTTTTCCATTAACATCAGTTTTCCCCATAATCCAAGATTATTTAACTCTTTTCAAGTACGAGTACATTTCTTAATTTACTATCTTCACATGTAAATGTATATTTATACCATTTTACCAAAGGTCAATATTATTATTCCTGTTCAAATTTAACTTCTATAGAAACAATTTGCATGAAGGTTTCACAGAGAATATAAATGGACTATTCCACTCTCCTCTTTTTCCTTAAGAATATAAATAAATTCCATTCAGGTGGCAGTTTACTCAGCTCAAAGACTGAATTCCCAGCTTCCTTCCAGTGAGGTAGGGGTGAGGAGGTTTATGGCAAGATTTGGTATCGTGAGGAGTCTCCTTACAAGACAGATATGCAATATTGGCTTTTAAAAAAATCCCTTATGTCATTCTTATTCCCATAGTAAAGGAAGGCTGGACCCTATCAGTCACCATGATCTATAAAGCAACATTAAGGCAGGAATGACTCTAGACTGAGAGCGGACAGATAATGAAGCATTGTTTGAGACACTGTTATTTCTAATACATTATTTAACAATTCATACATGACACACATATTTTTAAAAACAGCAATCAATTATGCTGAAAGCAAATCTTACTCCTAAAGTTTAGGAAACACTAGCCAGCTCTCTGTCATCAATAAATTTAAGACAATATTCAAATCGTAAGCAATGAGGTAGGATTTTAAAAATTGGCCTGGATTATGAGTTACATGCAGGCTTATTCAATCTAAAACTGCTTTTCATCTGAAAAACAAAGGACAAAGTAAATTTCTGCATCTTTCTATGAGCAAACATCTTAGAATTTTATTACGAAAAATTTAAATATATAGAAGTGTAGAAAACATAAATGTACCTTTATCTAGATTTGGCAATTGATAATATATTGAACTATAAGCAATGATTCACACAAACTTGTGTTTCTAGCAGCACAATTCAAAATAGCCAAATTATGGAACCAGCTGTAAATAGTTGTATTTATCAATGGATGAATGGATTAAGAAAATGTGCTAGATATACAGCATTTCATAAAGAATGAAATTATGTCATTTGCAGGAAAATGAATGAAAATTGACAGTACTGTGTTAAACAAATTAAGCTAAACTCAGATTGTCAAAAGTTGCATGCTTTTCTCATATGTGGAAGCAAGAAAGCAAAAAAAAAAGGAAACTAAAAGTTAAGGTAGGGTCTCATAAGAATTATATAATCATAATGTATAATCATCATGCACCAATAAGAAAATTCAAAATAATTAAATGAAAAAAGAAATAATTCTATCTTATATAATAACATTTTTTTTATCACTGGGAAACCAGGATATCAAGACTATCAAAGTCAACTTTGTATTTTTTTACATAATATATTACTACACAATCTAGTGCAATTTTTATTAGGGAATGTATAATTCTTAGAGATTAAAAAATACATCATCCTTCTGACTTGATTAGAATAGCAATGACTGCTGTATGAACTGTTTATTATTACCCTAATATTACCATAACCTCCACCATGTGGAACAAAACACACTCACATAGAAGCATTTTATTTAGGTGTGATTACTTTGCATTCAAGAATATGAGGCATATTTGACTTTAAAGACAAGAAAATTAGAAAAATATATAACATTTTCAACAATTTTGGCTCCCATAAGTATATGGATAACAGAAACTGGGCTTACAACTTCCCTCCTTCAGCCTCCCATCTCTAAAAGCAGGCAAAGGGAAGTTTCCCTGTCTTCTCCTTCTTTTGTTCATGGTTATCCAAACTTAAGCAGTCATGTAAGAACTTCTGCTATTCAGCATTCTCTAGCCAATGAAAGCACTCTTTTTCATTATTTCTATATGGCTAAAATGATGATGTACCAGAAGATTATACTCAGTTAACTGTACTGAGAGGATTCATTCATTCACTGATAATGCAGGAACTGTCATAAAAAAAAGTATTAGTCTGTCACATATGCTAAATACAATGTAATATACTGTAAACACAAAATACAGCACACGCTCTTCACCCTACATGATGTCAATCATGAGGGTTGATTTTGTTGGTATCATTGATCACAAAGATCAAAATACCAAATATATCATATCTAGGAACACAAAATTCAGTCATTCAAGTGATTGTTGAAAAACAGACATTAGATAAGCAAGACATAGTGATCCACAGAAATAAGATATATAATGGGAATTAAATCAATGACCCTTTTTCCAGGGGGGAAAAATACAGTGGAATTACATGCATTCAAACAAAATCCTTTGTGTACACTGATGAAATACAGTGTGCATAATAGACAAATAATCCCAAATCCTTCATCTGGACTTTCTATCTCACATGATTTCCCACTGAAGAATTCCTAGGTTAGAAATAATTTTGGACAGGATGCATAGGAGCAGAACCCTAAACCTCAAGATAGGGACAATAGTCTTAAAGTAATTATGAGGCCCAAAAAGGGAAAAGTCTTTAACTTGAGAGACAAAATAGAATATTTGGAATTATGTAGAAAATTGGTGGGTACAATGCCCAGCACCTCTCTCTCTCTCTCTCTCTCTCTCTCTCTCTCACACTCACACACACACACACACACACACACACACACACACATACACACACACATGCAAAAATAATGTTAGGACAAATGTAGGTATTTCATTAGTATTTTTTAAGGCCCATTATGTGCTAGATTTTTAAATACATGCTAACAATCTAATGGAAAGACAAAAACCCATGATCAAGATCAAGACAATTTTAAATCAATAATAGGGGAGGTATAAGAACCAAAAACTTATTCAACAGCTCACACAATGGGCCAAGGAACTACATCCATGAAGACCCTTAGGAATGAAGACTGAGGTGCATAATGACAGAACCTACCAAAAGAATATTTTACATGTCAGAAGGATCAGAATAGGTGCAGGACTTGAAGTCAATTGGATCACTAAAATTATGCCATTAGTGTTCAACCCCTTTGTTTGTAGACTCAGATTTCCCAAACTGTAAAGCGATAGCCTGGGTAGAAGATTAGAATTCACCCAGAATAATTGCCATCCAGTCCAGGGGGTCTTCCCACAATATCACTGACAGATGGTTGCTTTATCTCTTATCTCTGCTTGACCTCTGCCAATTACAGAGTTCATTGGTATTTTCTAAATGTTTATAATATGTACATAAGAAAGCTCTTGCTTTTTAATCTTGTAAGTAGCTCCTTTATTAAATTCCTATATTGTTCCTAAGAGTTTTGCCAGTTGACTTTATGTTTTCAAGGTATAAAAATACACAATTTGCATATAATAAGTTAGATTTTTTTTCTTTCCAGTGTTTATACCAACTAGGTCTTTCTCTTACTTAATCATATTGTCAAGTACTGCCAGAAAGAACTTTAAAATAGTGGCAATACTGGACATCATTGTCTTTAATGGTAATGACATAGTGTTTCACTTTTAAGCATGATTGTGGCTTGGATTGTATGCATGTGTTCATATATATTTTGCAAAAAAATGTAAAAGACAAGAACTAATTTTATCATCCTCTTTTTATTATAATAAAATTATAGAGGTTTTTAGATGTCATTTCATCTTTTATAAATTTGTTAATAAATTAAATTAGATTTATAAAAATAAATATCGCATTTTAATACTGGAAGCAAGCCACAAAATGGCTTTTTGGGTTAATGTATTGAGTATTTCAATTTGCTAATGCTTTAAAACATTTATGCATTAAATTTCAAAATTGAGGCTAGTGTATTGTATTTTTCATTTGCTTGTTGTTGTAGAATTTGATTCAATATTATACTTTCTTTATTTAAAAAATTCTGTAATCTCCTGCCTTTCTCTGAAACAGTTTACATGAAAATGATATTTTGTATTTCTGAAAAAATTGGAAGGATTGACTTTGGAGGTATGGAGTTTAGTACACTTTTTCATTTTCCTGCAGGATGCTCAGTCATTTCAGCATTTTTGAAATCCATTCAGAACATTTATACTTTAAGTGAACTATTTCATTTTCTCCAAGTTTTGCAGAGTTCAGCAATATATTACCTAATTTTCTTTTTCCCCATATAATTTGAAAGAGTATTTCATTTTTTTTTCTTGATAGGTTTAGTTGATTTTTATTTTCGAAGAACCCATCATTATTTTCCTTTCTTTTTAAATTAAGAGTTGAGTTGTTTTACAATCATAAATACATATGAAGTGACAATATGATATACATTTGACCATAAACCAGTTATCCCCTCATCTGCCACACCCACCTTTTGATTCTTCTATATTATACCTCTAAAAAATATAACTGACTATATGTGTGTGTGTGTTTCTGTGTGTGTGTGTGTGTGTGTATAAGATTGTGTATTTTTCAGAATTAAATGACTGCATACATAGTATTTGACTTCTCAGGGAGTGAAAAGTATGCTACATTGTTAATTATTTCCCTAGATCCCTCCCTATCTTCCAGCCCTCCCACTCCCCTCCCACATGTCTATGAGAACCCATCATTTTTAAAGTAGATTTGTTTTTCCAAGTTATTAACATCTGTTTTTATCTTCATTTACCCTTTCTTTGGGTTTCTTTTTTTTTTTTGTTTTCCTGATCTTTTCTCTAATTCTTTCAGGTGGTTAACTGATTCAATGAATTAAATTATTTCCTATTAAGTAATGAAAATATTTCAGGAACAAATATCCTTCTGGCTGCTGTTTTAGTCAACTTCCAAGCATTTAGCCATGAAGGATTTAACCAATATTACTTAGAAAGTATATGGCAATTCAGTATCAATTTTTTCTTTGATACAAAAGCAGTTAATGCTTTTTTTAACACTTGTATTTCTAGGGTTCTCATTTTTGATGCTTCTATTAATTTTGAATTTCAATTTTTAAGTTTCTATTGTTTTGATTTTAATTTCATGAATTTTTCCTAAAGAAAATGCACTTTTTATTTCAGCATATGGATTTAATCTGTATCTATTGGATTTATTTATTGTTGTTTTTATCCTCTGCAGGTGTTAGGTCAACTTTAACTTGTATCTGTGTTTGCCTATCCTTTAAACTTTTATTAGATATTGATAAAGCACTCCACTGCATATAAAATTTCCTTTAACTTAGAACCTTATAGAAAATTGAGGAATTTCATACAAATTTTACTTTTTTTATCAGTTATGCAATAAAAAAATTGTTAGTTCCTGCCACCCCAGTTTGTAATTCATCCTTACATGAGGATTTCCACTTGCATTTTCCTGAATATTTCTTCTATAGACAATTTATTTGGAGATGCCCTTCTAAAAAGTGATGTTAAAAATCAAGTACAATCTGATGTTATATGAACAATATGAATCCCATGGAGATGATGTCTCTTTCACTTTAGTTACCATGCTTATACTACTTCTAAGATTGCTTCTGAGCAGCAAAATTCCCTAGACAGCTCACATTAAACAAAAAGTCAATGTGAATTCATTGACGCTCATCACATTATGTTGCTGATCCCATTGAAATTCACATGCATACTTCCTTACATATAATAAATACCTTAAAATATTTGTTGAGTGGAAATATATCTACTTTAATATATGATGCTCAGATTACAAAATTTATGTAATTAAGGTCCTCTACAAAGGGCAATATTTTTTACTTAGCGTTTGTAGAAAAAAAGTTTCATTCCAAATTTACTTAAATTAAGTCGATAAAATGTAACTCTTGAAAGTTATGGGTTCATAATTGCAGTCACTTATTGTAATTATGTAACACTTGCTTTGAGAAAGGACAAGCAATTTTCAACTGGGTGGTAAATGATACCTGATGTAATGTAAGCAATTTATAACTGGGTAACTCTTTAACAGTCCAGGAGCTATAATAAATACTTCAAGTATGCTTTAACTGAAGAGAAATAATTGTCTAATTAGTAATGCACCACTACAGGATGACAAGAGCTTTATAAAAAAGAATACACACTCCACAATTTGGAGGATAAATTTTGAAGGTTAGAAGAAAGGAAAGTCATGATATTAACATATTACTTCTTTGGAGTAATCTATTGAAATGGCTTTCAAAAATTCTTCAAAGACTACAATATATCATATTGTTTTTAAAAGCTGATCAAAATACATAGATTCATTTTAAACATAATCATAAATATCGGTGTGTGTGTGTGTGTGTGTGTGTTCTTTGAACGCCACAATGTATTTGTCAAATTTCAGCATACAATATTATTCTTAAGTGACAAGATTAACCCAAGGATAGAAAGTGCTACAATAATCATTTTTATATCTGCTATTATAATTTATTCTCATTAAGCATTTTCTTAATATTTCACTATTTACTATTTTAGCTCTCTTGCTTCCAAAATGAAGCTACTAGGGATAGTCTTTTCATCTCTCCCTTTAGCCCTGGAAGTTACAAGAATCCTTGACACATAGAAGTTCCTCAGAAAATATGTTTTGCATGCACGGAGCACATTATATTGGTTGATTGGTTCTTCCCAGGGTAACTCAGCTGAACACATGTTCAGAGAACATAAACAATCCTGTTAGACAGGACGACTGGAGCAGTACTCTCTGAAAAAGTGAACTTTGACTAGGTAAGAATGAAGAGAGAAAGCTGGTCGCACCACTATATGAACCAGCAGAAATCTGGTGGGAAGAACGTTGAAAATAAAATCCAGAACTTTGAAATCACCTCGGTGTTTTTGGTTTCCCCAGCGAAGGGGAAAAGACAATACAAAATTAAATGCAGAGTAGCATTGCCAAACCCGAGGGTAAGGAGTAACATACAAACAAAACAGATTTTTTTTAATTCAATATGTTTGGCATACTCTGAAGTTTCTTCTATAGGTAGCTTAATAATAAATTACAATAATGAAGTAACAAATTTCTTTTACAGTTTACAAATTTTCCCACGAAAGTGTTTCAGATTATATAAAATAATTTTCTGAATATTTTGAGAAAAGTGTATTATTTTATTATTCTGTTCATGTACTAGATTAAATTGATAGATTTTCAAATAGCAAACCATCCCCAAATTTCTAAAACATGCTCTACTTACCTCCGGAAAAAATATCCTCTTCCTACCACTGACTTTTGTTGGTTTGTATTTGGAGATTTTTCTTCAAATTTATGAATGAGATTGACTCAGACTTTTTTTTATTATCACAACTTTCTCCAGTTTTGGTGTCAAGGTAATGCTGATATCATAGAGTTGTGAAATATTTCTTCTTATTCCTGGTCGTAGTTCATTTAAGACATATGTGATTTTATCCTTCAGTTATGTGGTAGAATTCATCAGTGATGCAATATTAGCCTTAAGTTGTAGAAAATTATCAATATTAAGTATATATTTTTATGAGTTTTGCAAGTTCATTTTTATAGAACTTATATATTTGAATTAATTTTCAAAATGATTGGCCTGACTTGTTTGTTACAACCTTTTTTCAGTGCTCTACAATTTTCCCGTTTGTTACTTATTAACTGCTTTATAAAAAAAAAAAGTAAATTTATTACTTTATACTTGGCCTCTTCCTTGATCAGTCTTGCCAGGCATTTGTTCTTTTCAATGTCTACATTTGGGCCTGGACATTTCCTTTTAGTGAGGAATAGCTGCATCCCTCAGCTTTTAATTTATCATATTTCCTCATTCTTATTGTGATGCTTGCTTTAAAATTTGAAGTTATAGGAAATGTATTTCATGAATTGCAATTATTTGTGGGAGTTCTGCCTTTCTTTTGTTACTTATTTCCATCTTAATTCCACTGCCTGGGAAACACACTTTCTATGATTTCACTCAGCTGACATTGCTGATACTTGCTTTATGCACTAGCATATGTTCAATTTCAGTAAATTATCTTTGAGCAATTTAAAGAGATCTTCATTCTTTATTTTTTCAGTGCAGTGTTGTTTGTATGATAATCAGATCAAGTTTGTTGACTTAATTTTTGGTAAACTTTTATGTATTCCAATTTTCAGTGTACCTGCTCTGTAACTTGGAAAATTATTTGAAAATCCTCCAAAATATGATTGTGGACTAATCTGTTTATCCTTGGAGCGCTTGTCAATTTTATATACATTTTTGAAATTATATTAATGGGTCCATACAATTTGTCATTGCTATGTGTTCCTGGTACATCAAAAATGTCATCATTATTAATGATAACTTTTTATCTAACGTAACATTTTACCTCATTGAATACTAAAACATTTTATTAGCTTCCTTTTAACATGTGCTTTGCATATATTTCCCATTAAGCTAATTCTATTTTTCTAAGTGTAACTCTTTTAAACAGCATATAATTGTTTTATTATGCAGTTTCATGTTCTTCGCTATTTAACCACAGTATTTAGTGTAATAATTGTTATATTTGAGTTGCAAAGTGTCATTTTACTTTTGCATTAATCTAGTCTCAATATACGTCTCTATTTGAATTTTTTCAATTGTCTTTTTCTTACAAAATATTGATGATTAGAGAGAGCAACACAGTTCTTTGACTTATTGAATCCTAACAATACCACTTATTGGGCATTATAAGATACAAAAATATTACTTCATATTTTCCTTGGGCTGCATTTAAAATTTCCTTTTTTCTTTGTTATATATTAGTTTCACAGTTCTTATGCAATTTCTTACAGATGCTGATATTAAATTTAAGTAAATTTTTTCAAATTTGCTATTTGAGCTATAGTTTATTTTCACAAGGTGCATCCATTTAAGTGATGCAATTGCAATAATTATCACTTTCAGTACAATGTTGGTTAGAATGGTGGAGAAAAGGAATCATTAGCTTTTTCTTAATTTTAAAAACAAAAATGTCAGTTCTTTTTATCATATCTTGTAAACTTTCCTGAAGTTTTTCCTCTGTATGCCATTTGTTGTGTTAGATCAATGAACTTCTCTAATATTCCTTGTGCATTGATTTTTTTAAGGCATAAATATATGTTGGATTTTTTTCAACATTCAAAACCATTTTTTCAAATGCATTTTTTTTGCATTTACTGGACTGATCTTAGTTTCCTTTATTTTTATTTTGCACTGTGGCTTTTTGTTGGATACTTTGGGGATTTTGCCCTATACATTGTGGATATTAGTGACTCAACCATCAGTTACCCTGCGATTGGAAACAGAAGTTCAGTATGATGTGACACTGTTGCATCACCCTGGGTTTGGGGAGGGGGTGTGGTCCATCATCATTCTACCACTCACTCCCCATGACCTTGGACACAGTATTCTTATATGCTCCAGGACCTGTTATGGAGTTTTACAAGATCGCTCTGTTTTAGCTGACATTATCTTGGTGGGACTCCACTGTATCTTATACACATTTTATATTGTTTTGTTAAAATCTTGTAAGATTGCTCAAAAATAAAAAATTTTTTTAAAAAATTGTGTAGTGTTTGAAGCCTAAAACTAGAAATTGGTTTAGAATATTTTTCATCTAGCTTATGAACAATTCATTAATCAGATGAATACAAAGACAAAGATTTTGCATAAAATCAGGTCTATATTCTTTCCATTTCTCTCCTTTCTGAGCCTCCCTCTGCATTCTCCTGTGGCCATTTGCCTCAGACACCATACTTTGGTTTCCTTCAAGCAGAAAGATGGCAGGCTTTCCATTCAGAGGTTAGCCACCAAGAAATATGAAACTCTAGCTATAATGGTCACATCTGACAAAATCTGCCAACTTTAGTTTAGAGTAAATAGCCATTTGTTGAGACAATTTATTTGTTGAAAGTCCAATCCTTCAAACTCAGACAGAAATAAAGTTTAAATAGGTTTTAAAGGTTTCTGGAGTGCTTGTTGAATTTTTGATTAGTGTCTTTCCTTAATTTTGAAAAATTCTGTATTATTATATCTACAAATATTAATTCTATTTTCTCAATTTTCACTTTCTGTGACTTGTTACATTTAATTTAGTGGTTTTTATTTTTTAATATGCATGTTACATGGAGAGTGGCCATATCTTGCATTGACCAATCCAAGTTTATATCCACATAGAACTTATGCATGTCTATTAACTGATTTGGGGACCAAGTATTAATCTCAAAATGTTTCCTGTTCAGAAATAAAGTATATTGCCATTTTATCCATGTCTATTTAAAATAGTTATCTTTCCTATATCTTTGCTTCTTAATACTTCATTCTCCGTTTTCTTCTGGCCTGTCTTCCTTTCATTTTTTTCTGTTCCTTATCTATTCATAAATCCATTGATTTAATCATCAATTCAGTTAAAGACTTTTTCTACCATCAGTGTCAATAATTTCAATTTATTTCTTAAAACATTCTCCAGTTCCATACTACTCTCCACAGTCATAGTCATTTCTATTATTTTCTCTGGATGTCTTTACTGCTTGGAAACTCTGTCTCTTTCTATTATCTCCTTTTTCTTTGTTTTCCAGTGATGCAGCATTGTCTCCTGAAATATCATGTTAATTTTATTTGAATATTATATAATCCACATAGATTATAAAGATAATTTAAGATACTGACCTGTTTTCTTTCATAAATAAGATCCTGTCTCCATCTCTGGTAAGTTGCTATGCTATTGATACCAGCAATCTCAGAACACTTTACTCCAATCAATTTCACATTTCTCAAACCAGACTTGATCTTTGTGAGTGTCCTTTTACTTTTGTTCTTAATTCTGAGTTTTAGCTTTTGGAGATCTGTACCCAAAACTGGACAGTCTCCCCAACATAATCTCTCCCTGAACATCCCTCAGCTCCAAATTTGGGGGCCATGAAGTCCTATGAGTTTGCCAAGCAAACTGAAAGAAATTTTCTGTATATCTCAGTACTAAAATATTAACTTGAAACCATGTAAGAGGTTCTGCCTTGATGTTTCTTGGAACTGTCTTAAATTCTCGTCAAAAGAGTACACAGATTTTTACATTCTTAATTTAAAATTTCTATACAAATTAGTAAAAGTATACAGGCTTTTGAGAAAAATAAAAACCACAGAGACTAGAATACTGAACTCAGCTAACCTCATATCATATTGAGGTTTCTGTTGCTTAATCTGTTTAGTCCAAAGAACCATAATTCTTTTGATACAATGACAACTGATTACCATCCAATTTTCGGAAAATGAAATTTCAAAAATCTATTCCTATTATATCTTTCATGACTGCCAGTGACACATCAGTAAATATATAATTACTTTTTTAAATTAAAAAGAGAAAGGAAGGGGCTGGAGCAGTGGCTCAGCAGTTACGGCTCAGCAGTTACGGTGCTTGCCTGACATGCGCGAGTATGAGAGTTAGAACCCCAGCACCATGTACACAATGAGGTTTCCAAGGAATGGAAGTCACATGAAAAACTAAATAAAGATTGCTTCTCTCTTTCTCTCTCTCAATGTCCTCTCTTTCTTTAAAAAATAAAAGAGAGAAAGAAAATGTTCATTTTCTTATCAATATAACCTCAGAAATAAAATATTATTCTGAGAAAGCAAAGCTTAAAATATTAATGATTTAAATGACCTTTGCAGATTTGATGCTTTTAACATGAACTACAAACTCTTTTCATTTCACTTCAACAAGTATAGTGTGATCTACCAGACAATAATTTCAACCCAATGTGTTCTATAAGCAACCCTACAAAACATATTTTAAAGGAGGCCCATTATTCCTGAATAGGACTTTTAAGTATCCCATGGGAGACATTATCTAAACAATAATCATGTAAAGCTCGTTCTTATTGTCTGAGACTTCATCAATATGCAGAGTAGTTATAAAAAACTGGTTATCAAACAAATGAAGATGGCTTCTCCACTCCTCCAATGTGGCTAATTACTTCAGCATTTCTTTGGGTAATTTCCAAACCTAATCAAAGTTTTTTCCATTTGAGAAAACTTAATAATTCTCATCCGGTGTGATATATTCTGCTGCTAGCCACTGTGATGTCAAGAGCAAGCAGAGCTTTGGTGGAAGTTTTATAGATGTATCTGAATGACATGAATGGTCAAAGCCTGTATTCTCCATTACTAAAATCATCAAGTTAGAGAATGGAAAGTCACTGCTCCATTCATTTTAAGCATAATGATGCTTAGAAGGTAGCATCAGTTCTTTCAATAACCTAACCAAATATTTTTTTACAAATTAAGTATAGTCTAATAATTGACATCAACTGTTAAATTATATATATCATAAATTATCTCATTTAAAACTAGAACTATCGAGAATGAAAGAAATGGAAAAGATTGAGATACATATTTTGCCCTAAGAACAGATGGGCTGTTTTTTATGTGTCCTCATTTAATTTCATAATCACCATGTAAAGTATACATGCCTGTACAGATATATAAATGAATTGCCTGATGTTTATAATATTTATATAGCATGATGGAATTTATAGCTAGTGGTGAACAGGAGACTCAGGTCTAAATGACTCAATGGTGTGATGGTTTCCATTCCAAAGAATTTGGCTTCACTGTATGATCTATTTCAGTATCGATAAAAATAATCCCTTTAGCACATATTTTCAAATTATTTGCATTCAGTAGAATATGAATATGCTGATTACTTCAAATGCATATTGATAATTCAATAGGCAATTTAGGATTTTTACAGAACCTCAGGTTCATCTTTTGAAACAGAAATAATTAAGGTGCATACATACATGTAGGAAAATTCTGACAAAGCTTTCTAATTGTGTTGATTCTGTTTAATCACATTCTGCTTTAAAAATGACTATCACTGAAAATCTCATTTTGAGCATTACAAATGCTACATGGTTATTGCTACATAGCTTTGGGGCAATGACCCACGGTCCAAAGAAGAAATATCATTGAAACAATGCAATTGATTAACTAGAAAATATTTGATGTTCCTTTTTATTCCCACTCAAGCCTGATCTTACTGAGAGCCAAAGAATGTGGAATGCTCTCTGGGCTGATGAACTTGAATAGCAAAATCAAATTCACTCATATCACTATTATCTGTTAAATTAAAACTTCCCACAAATCATGAATTTTATACATCTGTTCAACATTAGTTTAGATTATATTTTAATACTTTAAATTTTCTGGTTCTGTAATCATATATACAAGGAAAGATGAAATGATTTTAAAATGTTTTCTTTCAATTTAGAACAAAATTGAAGTGGATGAAATTGTTGCTTTGTTGACCAACACATTGGTATTTAGTGAGAGAAAAACATTGCTGATTCTATGTTCTCTTTTCAACAAAGGAAAAATCATATCAAGTCATACAAAACCAACCAAAGAATATTTGGTTATGACACAATACTCAAAGACTTCAATGTTGAAACATTAAAAAAAATAGAAACAAAGAATAGCAAAATTTTACATTTGCTAAATAGTTAAGCAACACGTAAATTCTACAATGAACATGGAATTATTTTTTAAACAAAAGTTTTCTTGTCATGAGGCGGTAGGATGGTTATCTGAAACCAGATGAAGAGTTGTAATGTGGATAGATATGGCTCTCATTCACTCTGTGAACTGTGTGTGCCATACATGCATGATGTATATATCTTATCAGACACAATTCATCTGGAAACAGTGTTTTGTATTCACTTAGTTTTTCTCTGGGATAAAATTGCCCAAGAGTAAATGAGAAATTAATGTTACAACTAAATTGTCCCCTAATAGATCAATCACACTGGAACATATTCACATTTTCAAAACAGGGATTAGAGAAGAATTGACCATACTAGAATTGGCTGGCTATGTAATACTCTGATTAGGACTGAGAAAAAGAGAAATATTTGATAAATTTGCACATAGAGCCCTTACACTGGCAACAATTTAATTATAAAATTCTTTATCAAGGGCAGTGTAACAAGTATGCTTAATTTAGTTTTCACCTACATCCTACTGGTAGTTACTAATCTGAAGAATCTCAGCCGGGAAGAGCTCTTCAGGGATAGTTTCATTTGAAATACTCTAATCCTGAATGTATGTTCAAAAATAACTACTGCGTCAGTGACCTTTATCTCTGATCAAGCTCCCAACAGAGCCTTTGTCAACTGACATAGTAGGTGTCACAGTATTTTCACTGGTAGAATGTGTGTAGTCAAGCCACGTGATACAGCAAGAAATATTTTATTACACTTGGTATAAGAATCAAACACGTTAAGTAGTTTAGACTACAAGAAAACTCTTATATACCAGTTGTCTGATAAAAAAAGTTAGAGGCAAATTTTCTGACCTGTCTCACACATGAGGGTTAGCTAGAATACTGTTATACGTCTTGATGAAACTTTAAAGGAAGATACTGCCAAAAAAAAAGCCAAAGAGATTGAAAAGTTGAAACTTAATATAGATGTCTTTATTCATGGTTTTATTTGAAAAGGGAGGTAATAGCAGTTCCAAACTCTTTAGTATCCACAATCTCATTTTATTGCTTATGCATTTTAAAATTCTCTGAGAGAGGAATCACTTTTTCCATTTCACTGGACTAACTGGAAGATCAAATGACTTGCTGAATGCCATTAATTAGTGCAAGGCAGAATCAGACTGTTCATGACTAATAGCTCCCTGAACCACCCACTTAAGACCCAGCCACAGAGAAAACTTGTATTTCTGTTGCAGCCTTAGAATTTTGGTTCATCCTGAAACCAATGAACTTCTAGGGGGTAAATTGGAATTGGGGGATTTTTTATGTTTTATTTGTTTTAATATTAAATTTACTTCCTTTTGTGGAGATGAGGAGCCATTACTATTACCCTGCTTTTTTTTTTTTATTATTATTGGTCCAGCACCAATTTACATAATGAAGGGATTGGTTGGTTCACCTTCACACATGCATACATATTGATAGAATTGCTTTAACCTGATCCTTTCCCACTCCCCAATCTCATGACTCCTACTATGACTTTTAACAACCAAGCAAAATGAAGACCTGTCCTCAAATGACCAATTCAAGTCAGAATAAGAGATCCTCTTTCTACACCCTCTATCTCCATGTTGTTATAACACTGCTCAGCCATTTAGTGAACCATAGTGAAATGGACAAGTGAATTTTCAGCCCTGGTTCTTTCTCACACACAGTTACACATCTATTTACAGGAAATAATCTACCTCCTAGGAGTCTTTGACTGATTGTAAAGTGATTTTCTCATGCTGGGTTTTCTGTAAACCTAATACAAAACACTAAGGTTATGAGTTAGTGTAAGAATACAAATAACATTGTGGAACCGCATCTCCTTTGGAAATTAATCGCAGTTAGTAGATCCAAAATTATAACTGTCCAGGGCAGTTAAAAAATGGAAGTGAGCAGAATGAAATTTTCACAAGACAGCCTTAAGGCTAAGTTGAAGGTACTCCTAGGAATGAAATTCTCAATCATTCATGAACATACACAGTGAATTATCCCACAGTAAATTATAGCAAGGTGTTGTACAATGGAAAAATTATTGATTTAATTTGGCTTTTATCCTGAGTTAGATGTGGAAGATCAATTGTTAAAATTGTCTTGATCATTTCTAACAGTGCCCAGAGGCATAAGAACAATGATACAGAGTATGGACAGAAACATAAATAAAGAAAAACAAATCCAATAAGATTGTTCTCTATCTAAATATCTTAGAATTTACCTTTAATCCCAGTGGAATTATGATGTGTTTTTGTTCACAGCACAAACACATTGTATTAAAGAACTCTATTTCAGGAAATATTAAATAGTATTTTAAAATTAAATATTTTTGATGAAGAAACATAGGTCTGAAGTGGTCATATGCTTGTGATAACAGTGATTTCAATACAAACAACCAGAGAGCTTGTCAAATGCGTTTCCCAAATGGTACAAAATGTGTAAGGAGACAGAAAACCCCTGCCCGAGTTCTTTGATCTGTTTTCTTCATTCCTTGTTTTGGGCCATTTGTGAAAACCTTTTCAGTTGTAGGATAAAGATTCATGCATTTTTGGTTTTATCCATTTCAACAATTTATCCATCCATTTCAAATTGCAAAGAGAATAGTAGCATGGGAAGAAAAAATAGATAAAGCAAAGAAAAAGTAGAAATTGAGTAATTATAAAGACCTTTCAGTATAAAGTGAGTCCATGCCCTATCTCATGCAGATCCTTGCCCTATAGCAATTTCCAAAGTAGACAGTGTCTTCATTTATTCACTCAAGAAAACATTTATTAAGCACCTACTATTTATCAGATATTGCTCCAGATACTAGGATTTGCAATGAGTAAAAGTAGAATCTGCTTTCATGTAAACTATGTTTTAGAGGGTACATTAGAACATCACAACCATATCCTGATTAAAAGAAAAGTCACACCATTCCTGGTAATAATTGGGGCTAGGAAGAAATGAAGTGGAGTAGGTGCTGAGGGTTGGGAAGTGCTATTTTTTAGGGTATTCAGAGTTTATTAGGATGTGATGTTTCAGTAGAGATTTAAATGAAATGATGGAGCCCATCAAAATGATGGTTCCTTCAAGAGTTATTTAAAGATTCCCTCATTATTCCAAAAATAACATGTGAGAAAGCCCTTTGGTGACTATGAGCTAGCATTTCAGTGCTTCCACTATTATGATATGGATGGTGTCTTTCTTTTTCAAACCAAAATACATCATTTTAATGGAATCTTGAACTTCAGTAGAACAGTGGTCAGCACCCACTTTGTATCATTGTAACCAGAACTCCATCCTCCCGTTAATTAAAATGTGCAGAAATCAGGTGGTTCCTCACACCGTTGAGGCACTTGTTAGAAGGTAAATGAATTCACATAAAATGAATTAGAGGTATCTATCTGGAAATTCACCAGTTTGACACAATCAAGAATATGGATTGTATAAGAGGCAAGTGGCTTTATACTTATTGGACTTAATTGATTCCATTTATAATGATAGTAAAGCAAAACTCTCACTGAAGAAATCATTTTTCACTTAATTGGTAATAAAAAGATAATTTCACATATTTAAAGGTTATTAAACTATATTATTCCCTCTATTGAATATATTCATAACAGAATAAAGAACATTGGAAATGTTCACATTCTAACATAAATCTGCTAACCTTTAGTGCTTAAGATTTTATTCCTTGTCATCTTATTACTAAATTTTTTAAATGAACAACTATAACCCAGAATCATCTTAATATTGCATCAAAATTAGAACGTAAAATTTGTGGTAGCACAGTGATTTCCACGGTAACATCCAACCTTGTCATAAACACTTCCAGACATAACAGCAGTATAAGGAAATTTGACCAAATGCAAAATTCTCTAGTAATTAGAAATAACAAACAAAGAACTAAGAGGAAACAGGGAAAAATCAGAGGGCTTTTATGAAGAAACAAACCCATCTAATATCATTTTTTTTTTATTCAAACTCTTTATTGGAAATAAATTTCTATCAGTGAATAGTTTTGCAAACATTAGGCAATGTTTCATAAGTACTGAATATTCTAACTTCAAGTAGAATAGAGAATCCAAAGAGTGGTGGAACCCTAGACCTTACACAAACATGACCTTTATAAAAACAAGCTCTCTTGTAAACAGAACGCTTGCTCGCATTACGTAAATAATAAATTATTCTTTAAACAGATGATAGAATTAAATTTTTAAAAGCAATAATTCTTGGAATTAGACCACTAAAGAACATTTACTTGATTCTCTTCTGTGGAAGAGTTTGGTACATTCACATTTTTAATTGGAAATTTTTCATCTTTTTCCAAACTTTTCCGCTTCATAATACATACATTCCAATTTTAGTGATTCATTTTCCTGTGATCATTGCTTTTAAATTTAAGTTTTCAGAAATATTTTTGGATTCTAATATTTCCTTATGCAACATCTGGTTTTTTTTTAGGCAATAGATATGTAAACATATTACTGTCCATATAGATAGATATATTAATGAAAGCTTTTTCAGGATGGGGATTAGGAGATAAACTTTTGTATTTTACAAACAATTCATTAATTTTAATGTTTTTAAAACTCACCCATTTTTCACCTGTCAAATTTATGTTTTGATCACACAAAAAATCAACATATTTCCAGCTTTCTCTTTACTTCCCAATGAATATATATATATTTGACAGAAAATTTCTAATGCAATGATGAAGTTCAATCAAATTAGCACCCTAGAAACCAGCTCTCTAAATAGAAGACTGTAGGGGCTGTAGTGGTGGCTCAGCAATTATCACACTTGCCTGGCATGTGAAAGGACATGGGTTCCAACCCCAGCACCAGGTATACAACAAAACGAAGCAACGAAAGTCACATATGAAAGTAAATAAAAATAATTATCTCTTTCTCGCTCTCTCTCTCTCTCACTCACTCACTGTCCCTCCCTCTCTCTTTAAAAAAAAAAAAAAAAAGAAGTTTGTTCAGGAATGACCCAGGATTGCAATCCAGGAACTCAAGATCATAGGCATATCCCATGAGGCAAAATTAAACAAGGAATGCTCAAGGGATATTCATTTAGAAGCAAACAACCTACACTCTTTGTGACACCTATTCCCATGGGCTCTTACTTCTTTTAATTGAGGTAAGAATATTTAGCATAAGATCTACCCTCCTAAGAAAATTTTGAGTGTGTAATACAGTACTATGAGCCATAGGCCCAATGCTATAAGGCAGATCTCTAGAACTTATTCATGTTGCACAAAGTATAAAGTACACCCTTATACTCTTCTTTACCTCTTCACTATTTGTCTTAATAGATTAAAATATACAAAACAATGCTTTAAAGGCTATGAGTTCTCTGATCCCTCACCTGTTTACACTGAGTTTGCCAAAGCAGTTGTATAAAAACCACTAAGTTTACATTCTCATGCTTTCATAGTGTGTCTGAAGATAAGATTATATAAGTAAAGCAAAATGTCTAGGCTTTCTAAAGAGAAAAGAAATAACTCAAACTTTAGTAAATATTTTATGTTAGTTTCTATGTGATTTTAGTAACTATTTAATATTTAAACTTGCATTCTATTACAAACAAAATAGTCATTAATTATAATACATTTGCACACTTTCTGAAACAATGAATAATTAAACTTATCTAACACATATCATGCACCAGACACAGTTGTAAAGGCATTTCAAGGTACAGTTGGTCCTCCGTACCCATTAATTCCTCATCCTAGGAAGGATCTTTGGACTGAATAATATCTGCAGAAAAAGTGACATTGTTTCTGATGCATATTATGTTTTATAGGATCTGAACATATACAATTTTTATACTTATTATTATTCTCTAAACAATACATCATAACAACTCTTTATATAGCATTTATAGTATTTGACATTATAAGTAACACAGAAATGATATAAAATATACAGAAGGATAAACATATACATATATAAAATATTGTACAATCTTATATAAGGGACTTAAGCAATGAAGGATTTCAGTATCCCTGGTAGGTACTGGAACCCAGACATGATACTAAGGGACAACAGAGTTATCATTTGATTCCTTCAGGTACCTGATAAAGCCGGTGCCTTTATTTTCCATATTTTATATGTAACATAGCAAAAACTAAAAAAATTATGTGGCTTCCCCCAAGTGACATATTTAGGAAATGGTAATCAAGGATTAAAATTGTGAAGGCTATTTCCAATTCAGCATAATATGGAATATAATATAAAGAATTATTTTCATATTCTAGAAAAGTGATATAACATGAACTTTCCTTTTTATCTCATTCTAAAATTTTATCTTCATCTGTGATCCTCATTCGAGTTCAGAAAGTTTCTAAAGGAAAGAAGTGTCTGAATCCTAGATGGATAGGAAGCCATCAGCATTTGTGGAATGAGACAGACAGACAATAACAAACCAGGAGCAGAGGCAGAGGTAGATGGAAACCCAGGATTAGAGGTGTGGGGTTTGTGAGGCCCTGTGGTTCAAGAGCTAGAACTTTAAAAGCTGAACTCTCCTTTTCTGTGAAACCCGGAGCTCATTAAAGTGAAGGTGGCTCCTTCAGGGGATGAATCAGGCCAAATAATTTGGAATTCGCTCTGAAGCTAATTAACCAAGTCTTTTTTTAAAGTACTTTCTTTGAAAACAAGACATTTGGCTCTCAGTTTGCGTTCAAGTCTGTCTTAGCCTTGAGACTAATGGATATTCCAATTGCAAAACTCATACAGGATGGTTTAACAGCAAGTTTTAGCTATGAAAATATCAGTTACCAAGTAAAAAATTTAAATTGCCTTCTTAGCACCCCAGTTTTCATTCAAGAACCACTAGCTTCTCAGCAGGGCATCCAAATACTCCATCCCCAGCCATGAACTACTTTTAAGAGGAAATGATAGCCTGCTCCCAGAATTCTTCTGCTGTTTAAAGCTCTGCTATCTCATTACAAGAAATAATGAATTAAAAACCTTAAATTTATCTGTATCAATCATGAGAACATTCCCCTTATCTTTCAGATAACAGAAGCAAGGTTCTGAATAGTTAATGCCTTGCATCAATCGCAAAGTAGAAGGGAGCAAATCAGGAAATAAGTGTATACCTGACTGTGCAACTCTTTTCTTTGGACTATGCTATGCTACATCCATTACGCAGCAATATGAATTTCTCTTGTTTTCCTCTACTATCAAAGACACCATCCTTTAAGGCATTTATTTCCCCGTCTATTCAAGAATCAATTGCATGCGGCCAGAGTGGTGGCCCAGTGGTTACAGTGCTTGCCTGGCATGCACAAGTACAGGAGTTCAAACCCCAGCACCACACACACAACAAAGTCTCGAAGCAATGAAAGCTATATGAACAACTAAATAAAATTGATCCTCTCTCTCTCACACTGTCCCTCTATCTTTAAAGAAGAAATCAATTGCACGAAATACATACACTGCAAAATACTAACTTTTATCTCCCAAATGAGCAACTACATGCATTGGTCTTCAAGGAATTGAGGGATTTCCTTCATAACCCCCCCCACCAAAGAACTAGCAAATATAAACATATCTATATTACTATTTTTAGTACAAATGGAATACTGATTTACACTCCATTTGAGAACAACCAAAATCAAACACAATATATCAATGATTGACTTCTAAGGTATTCAACATTAGATTATAAAAACAAAATACTTCCTGAAATATTAGAAGTGTATCAGGTTCTTATTTATGCTTTAATAAATTGTCAAATTTAGTAGCTTAAAATAACAAAGTTATTCTCTATAGTTCTTGGAGAGCAGAACCCCAAACTCAGCTTCTCTGCACTAAAGTCAAGTATCAGAGAGGACAGGATTTTTTCATTTGCTTGTGTTGTCTGTTTGTTTGGGAGGGGGCAAGCGATAGGAAGAAATAGAATGGAAATACTACTGTAAGATTTGTGTCCTCTGAGAATAGGTACAGTATCACTTGAAAGTATGATAAGTTAAAGTTGTACTAGAAACCCAAAGCAAGCAAATAATGCAACAGGATAATATTTGACCATGAGTGACTAAAAACACACCAAACAAAGCCTCAGATAAGGGCAGAGAAGGGAGGGAAGGAAAAGGGGGTTATCAATATAGCTGGGAATATTTAACTCCCATGAGAAGCCAAAATATACTCAGGCAGGCAGAGAAACTCAGAAACTTCCAAATTCAATATACATGTATATGTTCACTTCTATCTATAGCATGGGGGGTATTACAGAGGAGACACGCGATCAGGGAATGGATGAACAGGGGGAGATCCTGGACTAGGATTAGCCTTAACTTACTTTGTCAGTATCTATGTTTACATGAATATGTAACAGCAACTCCCTCCAATATGTCAGACTATGTCAAACAAATAAAAAAAAACTCAGATAAGGAGAATACTGTGTACCTATTATATGTTTCTACATATGTAGGGGTGAGCATATGTGTGTATTTTGTGTTGATGTATAGGTGTGTGTGTGTAGGTAAAGAGTAAAATCATTAGCTCTAAAAGTTCCTTTCAAATGATAGTTGAAGCTGTTTATTCAAATTATTCTGTGTACACATGTGTTAGCAAGTTGGATAAGCTCACAAAAGAAATGGTCATGGTGAGAGCAGAAGCATTAGGATAATGTAAAAGCTAGAAATAGAATTATTTGGAGATAGGAAAAAAGTCAACACTGGGAAACTAACGATGGAAGGATGAGGGCAAAACAGATTTTGTTAATCAAAGTGAAGATAAATTATTTCTTTTTTGGTGGAAAAAGTAAGATTTTGTACATTTGACGAGGGAAAGACAAGAAAAGAAGTGATAGAGTATAAAATTACAGATCAAAATGAATGCATTTCATTCTAGAATGTTAGACCTCAGGCAGCATGTTGCCAAAGCACAGAGTGAAGGAAACACCAAACAAAGAAGTAGGTTTGCAGCAAAACTAGGTGCTCTTGTCATGTGCAGTGACACACACCTCTAATCCCAGCCTCTCAGGAGGCTAAGGCAGAAAGATCACAAGTTCAAAGCCAGCCACAGTAATTTGGCGAGGTCCTCAACAACTTAGCAAGATCCTGTCTCAAAATAAAATATAAAAAAAGGCTGGGGATTTAACTCAGTCATTAGGCAACCTGGGTTCAATTCCTAGTACAATAAAAAAAAATAGGTGCTGTATCTTCATGGAATATAGTTTAGGATAGGAACAATATATCAAAGACAAAATATCCTGAAAATAATAATAATCCTGGGGTAGGGAAAGGATCTAAAAGCATACATCTCTATCTTCTTAAGGCGAATATTTTGAAGTATACTTATCATTTGTTTTGTAAAGTTTTTTATAGACTTGCTTTGTTGCCAAAACTTTCATTTCACATGATAAATTAATAATATCTTCTGCTCCTATTGGATTTCAAATGTCAAAATACTCACAGTTACCACATTTTTCGATGTTCAGTTGTTTTGAAAATCAAACACTTCTTCATCAAAAGCTAACAGAATAGAGTTATAAGAAGGTTTGATACATAAGCTTTCCAAGTTTGCAGTTAAACTGTATATTTAGATGATAACAATTAATTTATTACAATTTTATCTATCTTTGTAAATACAAAGACAGGGGCTGTGTTACTTAGATTTGTGTCACTGTGACCAAAATATCCAAAAAGAAATCTCAGAGAAGGGAAAGCTTATTTGGGCTCACAGTTTCAGAGGTTCAGTCCATGAATGATGGACTCCACAGATTTTTGCTGGAGGTAAGGAAAAAATCATGGCTAAAGGACTTACCTGATGGTAGCCAGGAAACAGAGAAAGAGAGAGAGAGAGAGAGGGCAGCCAGGGAACAAGAAATAATCCCCAACCTCACAGCCCCAGAGATTTCCTCCAGCCATGCTCCACCTGCATCTAGTTACCACACAGTACAGTGGTTCTTTACAGTTATTAGTACATCAAATCCACTGATTAGGTTACAGTTCTCATAATCTAGTCATTTACCTTTATCAAAAGAACTAACGTAGTATTAACTGAGGAGATTTTGGGGGATACCTCATACTCAAACCATAACAGGGGCATAATATAAAAATTTGAAGTTCCTAATGATTTACAGGGAGATATGAAATCCCTAGAATCTACCTTTCAAATCATCTCCTAAGACAGGAACTATACTAATTGCAGGTCTTGAAAAGAGGGTAAGTTGAGTAAGAGCAAAACACAAAGCTAAATTAGTGGTTGCATATGCACCAGAAGGACTAGACAGAATGGATTCGGAATTGATATCAAACATAAATAAAAGAATGTCTGAGAAGACAAGCCCAGAAATCCAGCTGAAAGAAAACAATGGCAAATCCAACACACAACTGGTTGGCAGGTCTGTAGGTCAACATAGGTACCAGCCACCAGAAAAGGGGCTAGAAAGAAGAAAAGGAACTACCCAGCTGGGAAAGATGCATTATTTGAATTATTATTCTGAAGATGCAGAATATGTAAACAAGATAGAAGCCAAGTTATACAAATTTCAGGAACTGGATGAACACTACAGATGACTCCAGGCTAACCACAAGAGTCAGTGTTGGGGTGGGTCAAGATATTCCTTTCTGAGATGAGAGCTGGTCTCGGAAACTAGAAGCAAGGTGAGTGAGTCCTACAGACGAAATTTAAGTGACCTTACTGTAGAGAAACAAGAGCTACTGAGGCTGAGAAGAAGGTTGTGCCTGACAGATGATTGATTATTCATGAAATAACTCTGTTCCCATTAGGAAGTATAGGCATATCGAAATAGAATTGTGGATCCTTGAGAGATTGCAATGATTATGCTTGCTCTCTTGTTTCCAAGGCTATTTAAAAACATTATGATGGCATTCTGGGATGGTGAGTCTCAAACTTTAATGTGCCTTTGAATCACCTGAGGACCTTGATAAAAGGCAGGTGCTGATTCAGTAGGTCTGGGTGGGACCTGAGTGTCTGCATTTCTAGAATGCTCCCATAATGTACCTTTGGAAGAGGTCCTTGACCTACACTTTAGACAGCAACATTCTAGGAGGGCATTAAAACAAATATGTTTGAGGACATCAAAACAAGAGATAACAAAATTGATGTCTGGAAATTAAGGCTGAAGCATTAATATGGGGATAGCTAAAAATCAATTCCTTAAAGACATTCTATAATTTTTCAAGATATTGGTTTTCTGCTAAAACTAGATATTTAGATCCAGGACATTTTAACCCTCTCTTTGGTTGTGTTGCTGAAATATGAGGAAAAGAAAAATATCTCCATGCTCTCTGTAAATAAGGAGAGTCGGCAATGAGTCAGCCAAAGAGAAATGGATATGTACTATGAGAAAAGACCTCTAAGACCTAGGGTATAGCATGGTGGGTAACGAACATAGCTTTGCATAGGCATAGATCTGGGTCACTTCTCTTCCATGACCAGTGAAACTCTGGTCATGTTATTTCCTCACAGAGATGTGGGATCCTCACTTTAAGTGCAGGTGTATATTTCAGAACAAATTGTGAATTAGGATTTAAGACAAAGTTCTTGTAATTATTGCTGAAACAACTTACAGTTCCTTATTTATATCTGCTGGTAATTGCTGGGCTTACCTTTATATCAGGAATAAGTTTCTTTACTTGAAAGGAATAAAGACTTCAATTCTGTGTGGGCAATTTTACCTGCCACAAATCAGTTTTTCCATTTTTTGAAAAACTAAAGCTAAGTCAGAAAATTTGGAGTGAACTCTAAACCACAGAGTCCATGCAATGCCAAGAGAATTAGATGGTTTCTTTTCATTCAACTATTTGAGTGCTTATCTCTGCATTAACTGATAAATTAACTAACTACGAAAAAAATTCTGCACACACTATCTGATGAAACTTTTTTTAAAGAGAGAAGGACAGTGAGAGACAGAGAGAGAAAATCAATTTTTTATTGAGTTTTTCACATGGCTTTAGTTGCTCCGACACTTAGTTGTATATGTGGGTTGCTGGGGTTTGAACCTGTATACTTGTGCATGACAGGCAAGCACCGTAACCACCAAGCCCCCAGATGAAACTCTTAGTGCTGGCCAGTTATATATTAATGAATACATATATGTTTTGGGCATTCGTTATGTGACTGGTAATATACTTAACAAAGTTTATTAAAATGTTTTTAAATAGAAAATTGATAGGAAGAGCAACTTTGGAAAACTGGACTTGCTTACACAATAAGTCAATAAAGTATAATTAATGGAAGGAAACAATCCATTTCAAAACAATTAATAAAAATCTGACATATAAAACAACCTAAATGCTAGCATTGTTCAGAAAAAATATTACTGGAAATTTATATTTTTTTAAGTTGAACTACTAAAACATTAAAGTACTCAAAATATTTCAATATACATTTTATTCCTCAATCTCATGAAAAAAATTAATATAAATGATATTGGAAAAAAAGAAAACAATCAAAATTTTATGAATCTCTGATCCTAACTTACCATTTGCCATAGCAATCTTAGATTTCCATGAGGGAAAATACCTGATATTCAACAATAAGAATAAGAAATCTCTGAGCAAATAATAAAGTGTTGCTTGTTATTGTATAAATTAAGCAAAATGCATAGCATAGAAGCTAGCTCACTTTCAGAATGATTGCCATTTTTGATGTGAATTTCACATAAGTGTTTTCAAGCAGACCAAACAGCTTGTGATCCTTCTGTAGAGTACCCCTAGTGACTGGCTCTTAGAAGTCCTGAGCAATTTCTCATAGGAAGCTCTGGATAGAAAGTGAACAATCAGATTATGTCTGATCTCCTGTAATTCCAAGAGTAATTAACCTTTGAAATACAGGCATACAATGATGGACTGTAGAAAGTGTCTTTTCTCTATAAACTTCCTGCTTTCCAGTTGTACAGAAAGAACAGAGTTTAGGACCATGGAAATTGCTATGGGGCTCACTATTGGAAGAGCCAAGGGCTTCTCATTTAATGATCATAATTGGAATTCCCATTTTCAAGGTCAACGTGCGACTTTTTTTCTGTCAATTGATTTTTTTATTCAGAAATTTATTTGTTGAACAATCACACAATCTTTTAACTAAATAATATAATATATAGATTCTGAACATTAGATTTACCCCCAAGAGTGCCCCCCCAATTACCTACCCTTATCCTCCCCTCCCCTTCCCAAAACATCTCTAAAATTGTAATAGGTTGTATAACATTACACCTTGACAAGTGCTCTGCTATAGTTCACAAAGTGGGAAAGAGACTTTGAATCCACTGATTCAACAAATACTACTTGAGTACATATAATATATCAGATACACTAACAATGCCTATCTTCTTAACACAACATGATCTCCTAATATGGATCAGTGTATCCCAAAGAAGTGAGAAAGATGGAAACACCTAGTTCCCAATAGTATTTTTTTTATAGAAATAACAACTTTATACTTAAAAGGCAAGTAGAAACACCAACTTCATATTTTAAAAGAACTTTATATTCTTTCTCATACAGGAAGAAAGCATTTCACTTTTGTCTTATTCATTGTTTATTATAATACCAGTTTGTCTCATCTGAAGTTTGAACAAAATATGAATGTAGGAAAAGAAAAGCTATTAACATTTTTAAGGCATTAGTATTTCAATAGAACCAAAGACTCATAATGTTTTGATTCTCTTAAGAAAATGTCTTTAAATAATTCTTCTACAATTGAATCATATTAAGTATGATTTAGTGAAAAAATTAATGTAAATCTATTTGATTAATAAATTTAATTTGCTGTCAAATGTATAAAACTAATACATAACATTTTGCTCAAAACAATTCTAAATATTCAAAGATATTTCTGAAGCATCTAGAAAGATGGATAATAGCTTATTCATTTTATAATTAGTTCTGAGGCTGCTATGAAAGTCTTTAGTCATTAAATATCTGAAATCTATTTAACATAATTGATATACGTGCATATGTAATACTTCTGATTGTAATCGATTCTATAAATAATGCATGTCATTTACAGCACACATCATTTTGATTTGTTTTCAATACTTATTTTAAAATATATATGGTTTTTATTCCTGTATCTGATTTCTGAAAGCTATGGATAAAATATTCACAGAATTTGTTTGGTACTTAATCACTACTTAATTCCTATTTAAATATCAGTCTTCAAAGCATTCAAACTAGAGGCATCATCAATCATCAAAAGCCTGTGAAAAACAAGTAGTTTAGTTAAAGTTAGTTTTAACATTACTCCATTCTCAGGAAATAGAAAAGTACAGCCAGCAGAAATGCAACGGTCATTCTATATATACCTCCATACGGCTCAGATTCTCATATTGCTTTTTCCTTGCATTTTGAAGATGTTCTTTATGTCTATCTTTTTATTCATCCAGTATCCTAGCCTTTATCTAAATCACTGATTTTCTTCCCATTACCAAATAATTAATGTTAAATGCTTTTGGCAATGCTATGTAATTGAAGTTAAAAATGCCTCAGTAACTAAAGGGTAAAGTAAAAACCCTGACGAAGGACTTTTCAAAATCAATATCCTTAGAATCAACTGCCTAATGCACTGAAATCTATTTCCCTACCCTTTCTTCAACTTATCCAGGATTTTTGCAGAAAGCTAGTTATTCATTAATTTCATTAGTAAATGTCTATATATTCTTGCCCTGCTATGTCTAACTTTTTCCTTTCTTTGTTGTTTTATAACCCAGGTATTACTTAGAGAATAATTTAAATGTAATTACAAAAAAATGAAATACCTAATTTATTTATTGCCTCAACAAATATATGCACTAGCTACTTCCGTTGTGCTGGCAGAAGCACAGAAGCAGGCCCTGCGCTCAGGGAATCTAACATATGCCCAAGTCTTTCCCAGCTGGTAAGGGTGTAACGGGGTGACGTATTCACTCTTTTGAATGCAAAGAGGCCTTGTCATAGTCTATATCTGAACTGCTATAGTACAATACCATAATCTGAGCCCCATAAACAACAAAATGCATTTCTCACCTTCCTGGGGGCTGGAAGGTTCAAGATCAAAGCACTGCCAGATTTGGTGTCTGAAAAGGGCACTTTCTCTGGTCCATAGGTGGTGTCTTCTAACTGCTTCCTCATTTAATTGAAGGTCTGTCTGGGGCCTCTCTTATGAGTGCCCTAGTCCCATTCCTGAGAACTCTACCCTCAAGGTCTAGTTACCTCTGAAATGTAACATCTTTTAATATAATCGTTTTGGTGAAAAAAAGTCAACACATAAATTTGAGAGGAACATAAATATTCAGACAAGAACTTCTAGTCCTAGTTGAAGAAGTCTCTCTAAAGAGGTTGATATCTAAAACCAAGCCTAAAAGGGGAATTGTAGTGATAGTGACAGAATAGTGTTCTGGGAAAAGAATATAAATATAAGACAAGTACTCAGATAGAAAAGGGTTGTCTTAGTCACTTAGTTGCATCAATGGGACCAATAGATCCAGCAAAAACATCTCACAGGAGGAAATGTTTATTTTGGATCAGGGTTTCAGAAGCTCAGTTCATGGTTGTTGGAGTCCATTGCTTTGGGTCCAAGTTAAAGCAGAAAATCATGGTGGAAGGGTGTGATGGAGGAGAACTGCTTAACTCATGATGGCCAGAAGGCAGAGAACTTGAGTGAAAGATGCCAGGGATAACATACTCCCCAAGGGCATGCCCCCAATAGCCTACTCCCTCTAGCCCTGCCCTACCTACCTACAGTCACCATCCCATTAATCCATTCAGATTACTAACCCATCAAATTATTAATTCACTGATTAGATCAGAGCTCATAATCTAATCTTTTTCACCTCTGCAGAGTCTTATATTATCTCACAAATGAGCTTTCTGGGAACACTTCATATCCAAACCATAAGAAGAGCAGAATCATCTCAGAGAATAGAATGCTGAATCATTTTTTGCAGCCAAATCAACTTATTTCCCACTGAGGAGTTAAGGCTAGACTTAGAGAATAGAAGTTCTTACTGACTTTGGAAAGCTAAGGATCAGGAGGGGCTTCCTTATGAAATGAGTTGATATGTACAAAGACCCCAGGGCGATACCTGCTTCAGAGACAGCATTTAATAGATGTTAATTGTAACTGTTCATTATGGTGTTGCTTTGCTATGATGATTATTATAATTTGGATCACCTACCCATTAAAAGAAACCGAGTAGAAAAAGTATTAATATATGTAAATTGATAACTTGCAACTTAGAAATATGTGTATAACGATAGACATTATGAAATAGTTTACCAAAATTAATTTATGGAGATGAATACAAAGATGAAAATGTGGCCTTATTAATTAGGAAGAGATGATAATGTGGCCTTTTTGAAACCAACTTCCCCTTACCTTAGAGACACTTCAGCACCATTATGGTTGAGGAGTTTATTCTCACAATGTGTTTTAAAAAACTACAGTTACTTCCTAAGTGAAACTGAGTTCAAAGGGGGTGATTAAATTTGATATTGCAACTGCCAGGTGTTTAATTCAGTCATACCTCATTATAAAACGTTTCCCCATCACAGGAATCCAGCTTTACTGCAGGTTCAATCATGTTTCCTGATAGGTATTTTTGTTCAGTGTCTTTTTCTCACTGCTCTTATATCAGAAGTAGGTAACATGATGGCACAAAAACGCATTTTTGGTTAAGTGTTAATGTGTTTTGCTTATCTTCTAAGCATCACTTCTGTGATGAATGGTTCTCACTCAATATTATGCACATGGGCTCTTTTTTGAGAAGCTAGATTTTGTGATATATAAAAAGAAAATGAAATATATACCCAGGCCTTTAAAAATAAATGGAAACATAAAGTCTGTCTCAAGTCGATGGGAAACCAACAAAACATTCATATTCCATGAACAAAAATTATAAAAAAGATATCTCTGGACTGGAGAAAAGTAAATGTAAATATCCCTATCACCTTTCAGAGCATATGCTGAATCATGAAACAATACACACATGTACATTTCCAGCAAATAGCAACTATTTCTTGTATATGAATATTCACAGAAGGCCATCTATATCTACAGAAATATATAACTCTTCAGAAAGAATATAATAAATACTTAAATATGATATTCTGTTCTACCCACAATTCTGGCTAACTTGATAAAGAATTTTTATATTTTTAATCATTAATATAATAACAATAATATTTTAAATATAAAATCTATTGATTGATTACTGCATACAATTACATCAGCCTAAAAATTATGTATTACCTTAATCTACACCACAGCTCTAGGAGCTACGTACCATTATTATACTCATTTCACAAATGAGAACATTGAGACTGCTCAAAGTTTTACAACTAGGAAAATAATGGCAAGAAAAAAGTGGTTTTCTAGACTTCTGGTTTTACCTACCACCATTCTTTAGTTTGCTAATTATTTTAAATCTAATGTAAATTACCATTTCAACATAGCTTCAAAACAGGTTGATCTCTGCCTATTCCTTTTCTGCCTTAATCACGATTCCCTCCACTATGGAAAGGCTGAAGAAGAGGTCTTTTCCCACTAATGCTGGGTTGCGTCTATCTGGGATATCTCTTTCACTCACCTCCTGGTTCAGGTATAGTAACAAATATCTAGAACTTCAGTCCTCCTCGGACATTGCTCTATGAATGCTGACCCCAAAAGTCTGTTTCCTTGTGTGATTAAACTCACTGAATGTATAACTGCAAGCTAATTATGCCAGGGAACAGAATTGTGTATGTGTATGTATGCAAAACCTGAACATTTTTTTTGCTAATAATCTTTCTAATTATATAACAAAATACATGAGAAAATCAACTTAAAATAGGAAAGATTTATTTTGACTCATGATTTTAGAAGTTTTCATGATCACTTGGCCCTGTTATTTGGGGACTTTAGTGAGGCAAAGAATCATGACAGGGATTGTACGGTAGAGCAGAGCTGCTCACCTCATGGTGGCCAGGAAGCAAAGAAACAGAGAGAAAGAATGGGGCTGGGATAATTTATGATCTTCAACAGCCCACCACAGTGGCCTAGTTTTTCCAAGTAGGCCCCACATCCCAAAATTTGCTCCTCTTCATAACAGCACCATAAGTTGGCCTTAAAGCCTTTAGAATATGGCTTTTGGGGGACATTTCAGATATAAACTATGACATATATTAAATGAATGGCTGCTGTGTATAAGCTATACCATTTATAATCTACTTTCTTATTAAACTAGAAATTTGAATAAGTTCACAAAATAATGCCATGGGATCTAACATAATATATGATAATAAATGTTATAATTTGCAATGCCATTAAAACTGTTCAAGGCCTAAAACCAATATCCTGTATCATTTGTTAACTAATTTAATTCAGTTGGTCCAACTTATATAAAGATCTCTACTAGCTCTTTCAAAGTCTCAGGCCACACATTGAACTTATTTGTGAGTCAGACAAAGAAAGAAGCAAGAAAGTAACAAAACATCTCACTTCTAATGACTGAACAATAACGCACTCATAAAAAAAAAGTCTTTCTCCTTTTGTTTTTCTGAAATGCCACTGTAAGAAATAAATCTTTGCTGAACTACAGCAAAACCACTTTTGCATAACTTCACAGTGCTATGCATGAAATAAATTCTGGTTTGAATTCCCAAATGTCTTTTACCTTGAATCTTATGAAGCTGCTAGGAGCTTAACCATCACCTCAAACCACACAAAGATCATTCACAAATGTGCCCTTGAATTATATGGAGCTCCCTGCTAAGCAGCTCCATCAGGAATGAAAAGAGGGAAATTAAAAACTGAAGTTAGAAAAGTAGAAATGCAGTTCTTCTTAATTCCTATTATACGCTATGTTAGATTCTATCACTGTGACAAAATACCTTTAAAAATCAACTTTAAAGGATGAAAGATTACTCTGTCTAATGGTTTCAGAGATTTCAGTCCATGGTTGCTCAGCCCTATTGCTTTTGGGCCTCTGGTGAGGCAATATATCATAGCAGGAGCATAGGAAAACGGAAACCTGTTCATTTCATGGCAGCAAGAAGCAAAGAAAGATGAAACAATGAATAAAAGAGAGAAAAGGGTGCAGGGTCTCAATATCTCCTTCAAGAGCACAATGACTTAACTTCCTTCCACTTTACACCACATCTTAAATGTCTCAATATCACAGAGGCTGCCAAACACTACTTCAGTATATAGGGTTTAGGGGGACATTTAAGATCTAAACCATAATATTCTACCTCTCATTCCCAAAAGCTTGTGTTCAGCTCACAATGCAAAATACTTTCCATCTCTAAGACACCCCAAAGTCTTAACTGTTACAGCATTGCTACGAAGTCCAAGTAAAAAGTCTTCTCTGGTAATCAAAACGAATCCTAAACTGTAAACTTCTGCCAAAAAAAAAAAGAAAAGAAAAATCTTAGTACACTATGGTTTTCCAAGCCAGTGTCCTGAAATAAATAGGCTAAGTGCCCTGCATTTTGCTCCTTCAATGACTTTCAAAAATGCTGTTAGTGCCATATGTAGTGGATTGGAGAGTGGCTTTGTTGTTCTACTCATCTATATGCGCTAAGCCCTGGAGCACACCAAGGTCTGTAGGTGTGAGGTGCTCAGGCCTTTGTAGAGGGAAAGAGTGTCAGTGGTGACGGGAGATCCACACTCACAGTGGCCTCCTTGTGGACACCGTCTGGGGGATGCTCCCTCATCACACACATCCCCTTACCCCTGGGTTCCAGCTCTATTGCCTGTTATATACATCTCTCTGTATTATCTGTTACATACAGCTCCATTACCTGTTATACGAACAGATTTGTTATATACAGCCAAGATACAATGGCCAGGGTACATATTTACATATTCCCATTTGAAAAGGGAAGAACAAAGGGTATAGAAAGAAGTGATTGAACCAGCGTAAGACTGAAGCCCAGAAGGGCAGACATTAAATCCCACAACTCCACATCTGACATGAGGGGCACACAGTGGCATTATGCGACCTCTGAAGGGCTTGGGCTGGCCCCACCCTATGGCCCTGCTGGCTTCAATCTGAAAGGCCTCTTTCTTGGAGTGCTTCTTCTTGCTTCCTTTGGCTTCCTTTGGCAAGCATCCTCAACATCGCATCTCCAGCTTCCTGGGGTCTCCACTGCAGCTTCAGCTGTATTGTTAAAATTTACACATTACCCTCTTAGGGGCAGCTTGTAAGGATTCCAACACTGCTACATGCTGCCTGTCCTCCCAAACTTGCCTTTGAAATCTCAGTGATTTGCATTCTGCATGCTTCTCTACATGGTTGATGTGAAGTTCTACCTGGACCCACTGGAAACGTGGGTGCGGCAGCCTCTGAGAGCTTGAATGAAAGAACATGAAAAGATTCCTTGGGAAATAGTTTCTTAGGTGCCCCAAGGCTCTCTTCTCAAACAAAAGTCTTTGAGCCTTCAGTAGGTGGAGTAGGGTCTTCCTGATTCCTAAAATACCCTAACCCCTTTAGCTGCCACACTCTTCCTGGCTGCAACTTCATTGTACTCGTTTTCTGACCGACCTGAAAGTTTTCAAATCCTCCCACTGTGCTTTTTGCTCCCAATTTTTCACTGTAAATCTGGCTCAAAGCAGCCAGCACTATTTATGCTACTACATGAATGCTATGCTGCTTTGAAATTTCCTCCACCAAATAGTCACCTTTAAACTCAGCCTCACACGTCTCAGGATATTGACAAAATGGATTCAAGTTCTTCACCAGAGTGTAAAGAAGGCAGCTTCTTATCCATTTCCCAGTAGAGAGTTCATTCCCATCTTAAACCTTACTGGCCCAGCCTTGATCGTCTGCATTCCTATCATCATTCTGGTCTTTTGAGCTCCCACTAAAATCTTCCAACAATGTTCTTGGAACTCTCTGGCCTGATCGTCCAAGCTTTTCCAAACTCCTCTCAAACCAATCCCACAAGCTTTTAAACAACATTATCAGGTATAGTCATAGCAATCACTCTATTCTTTGGTACTCATTTCCTGTTTAGTCAAATTTCCATCACTGACAAATCCCTGAGGAAATCAACTTAAGGGGAGGAAAGATTGATCTTGGCCAACAGTTTCTATTCCACAGTTACTTGACCCTGGTCCTTCTGGACCTATAATGAGCTAGTACCTCATGGTGAGAGCTTGTAGCAGATGGACCTATTCACCTGATGGTAGTGGGGAAGCAAAGAAAGAAAGACAAAGGGGCTGGGGTTTTAGTATCCTCATCAAGAGCTTATCCCACTGATCTAACTTCCTTCCACTAACCCCACTTCCTAAAGAGTCCACCATCTCCAAATAGCATCACAAGCTGGTGAGCAATCCTTTAGTATACGGGCTATGGGAAACATTTAAGATCTAAACCATAATATACCAAAAATTTGTACTAGGTTCTTTCACATTCAGAATTAATACCCTTTTATAAAAAAATAGACAAAATTAGAAGAAACTTTCTGAAGGTACTACTATCACCTCAGTAGCAGTAAGAGGACTTAAAGTTAATTTTTTTAATCTTTAATTCATAATCTTTTTTGTGGCAAAGTCTTTAAAGGACTGACTTTCTTTATCTTTACAGCAGGATGCTGTTGTCAGGCAAACTCTCTGGAACTCTCCTCAAATCTCTTATGCACCAAATCATAAATGGGAACTTTCTTTACCCACCAACAATCAGATTTCAAAGAGTCAATTCCACCTGTATTTGGCATCTAATGCTGTAAAACAACATTATATAAACCTATTGGCTTGAAAAGAACATCTTTACTGTCTCTGTTTATCTATTTGGGGTTGTAGGTATGGCCTGGTGTTGTGATTTGAATGTGAGATGTCCCCCAAAAGTTCACATGTGACAATGCAGGAAGGCTGAGGTGAAATGATTGGGTCATGTGAGCCTTAATCCAATCAGTGAGTTGATCCTCTGACAGGGATTAACTGGCAAATGAAGGCAGACAGGGCATGGCAGGAGAAGGTGGGTCATTAGGGGCATGCCTGTGGAGTATACATTTTCTAACTAGTGTGGAGCTTCTCACTCTGTTTCAGGCCAATGCCTTGAACTGTTTTCCTCTGCCACACTCTTCCACCATGATGTCCAGTCTCACCTTTAACCCCCAAGAAATGGAGCCAGCAGCTTATGGACTAAGACTCTGAAACAATACTTTCCCAAATACTTTTCCTCCTAAAATATCTCTTCTTGGGCCCTTTAGTCACAGCAATGAAATAACTGACACCTGTTTTGGTCTCTGACAGGCTTCCATCAGGCATTAGGCAGGGCTAGGTTCTCACCTAGCTTTCAACTGAGGAAGCTGCTTAGGCAGTGGGCAGCATTGAGTTCCCTGCCGCTTGCCAGCGTGAGTTATCTGTTTCTTGATGTCCTCCAGCTGGAAGTCACCTTTTCTATACAGGATCATATGAGTTTTCTTCTTAATAAGACAGATGGTGGAATAGAATGTACCATAATCAAGAACAGAATCATGTACATGCCATCACACTCACCATATTCTCCTGATTAGAAATAAACCACAGTCCTCACTTTAACAAAGGACAATGAACAAGCCAATGAATACACGAGACAGTGCACTAAATCACCAGTAATCAGAGAAATGCAAATGAAAACTACATTAAGATTTCACCTCACACCAGTCAGATTGGCAAAAATGAAGAAAATAAATAATAATAGATGCTGGAGGAGCTGTGGAGAGATAGGCACACTAGCACACTGTTGGTGGAGCTGCAGACTGGCACAGCCCCTTTGGAAAGCAGTTTGGAGAATCCTCAAAAAAGTAGGGATGAACCCACCATATGATCCTGCTATTCCTCTCCTGGGTATTTTTCCAGGGGATTTAGAATCAGCACATTATAGTGACACACCAATATCTATGTTCATAGCAGCTCAATTTACAATAGCTAAATTATGAAAACAACCCAGATGCCCCTCACTGGATGAATGGATCCGAAGACTTTGGTACATATATACCATGGAGTTCTACTCAGCCATTAGAAACAATGATGTTGCAGCCTTTGAAGGTAAATGGATGGCTATGGAAGAAATTATGCTGAGTGAAATCAGCATAACCCAGAGAACCAAGGGTCAAATGTCTTCACTCATCTGTGGAGCTAGACCTTGGCCATTGAGAAAGGAGGTTCAATTCTCAGTTTTTAAATTTGGAAAAGGTGAAATGACATGCTACTTTAGGCATTTGTGGAGTTGTATTGGGAAGGAGGAGAGGGGGTTAAAGGTGGGTAATTGAGAGGGGGCTCTTGAGGATAAATCTAATTTTCAGAATTTATATATATATATATATATATATATATTATATTGTTTTGTTAGAAGCATGTTTGATTGTTCAACAAATAAATTTCTTAATTAAAAAATATCTGAAATGTGTAAACTCAAAAAAAAAAAAAGGAAATTTTCTTAGATCTCTCTTTTTTGTTGTTTTTTGGGATTTGTTGTTGTTTTGTTTTGTTTTGGTAATGAGATTGAACCCAAGGGCACTTCACCACTAAACTACAGTCCTATTCATTATTTGTTTTGAGACAGGGTCTCGCTAAGTTGCTGAGCTTGGCCTCAAATTTACAATCCTCCTACCTCAGCCCCCTGAGTCACTGGAATTACAGGCATGTGTCACTGTGCCTGACTTATGTCTCTTTTTATGAGAGCACTTATCTTTCCTTGTGACCTCATCTAACCCTAATTATTCCTCAAAGGTCACCTCTCCTATAGCATCACATAGAATTTAGAGAGTATATAAACAGTCCTTAATAATTGGTTTTAGGGAGTGGGGGACTTTAGAGGGATTGAGAGAAAGGAGCAAGATGGCGCAAGCCTAAACATTCTCTGTAATTTTCGTTGCACCTTTGGCAACTTCTCTAATGTTACTAGAAGCTTGGTAAGACCGTTATCACTCATTGGCCAGTTTAAGCACTCTGTTCTTGGCAATTTCCAAATGAGTGGTCAACTTCAATCCCTCTGTTGACGGAGGAATTCATGATTTGAAAATGGCACCTTTACTAGATCATTGCTTGAAGTTCCCTCTTCCATTTTGAGAAATGCGTTACTCCTACCTCCTCCCTTCCCATGAGTTAAAAAGTGAGGAGAGCCCCCAACCTATCGGACCTCTGCAACTTGGGAACTTTCTTCCAAACAAGAGAAAAAAGGTTGGTGGCAAATGAGCTTCCTGTGTTGCCTGGCTCTCAGCAAGCCTGGCTGCAAAGAGATGCCAACAGCTGGTGGTTTTCTTCAGAGTGTGTGGGTTACTAAACAGTGCTTGTCTCCAGATGTGGGCCTTCGTCATCAAACCATGGGCTTGGCAATTAACACTGTTCTCTTACACATGTTTGTGACTAACATAAACCTCATAAAGTCTCAAATTTTAGCATGCATTAAAATCACCTAGAGGAACTTTTAAACCACAGATTTGAGTGTCCCTCCTGCCCCCAGAGTTCTGATTCACTAGTTTTGATGTAGGGCCAGAGCTTTTGCTTTTGAACAAGTTCCCAGGCAATGCTACCACTGTTGGTCCTGGGTCCATTTTTCTTGGGAACCATTGACATATTCTAAACCCTGTGTGCTTTTTTGGTTCATTCTCCTATAAAAGAATAGAAAGAATTCTATCTTAGCATTTGTCTATTAATGTCCAAAAATACTAATACTTCATAAACTGTATTTAATTCTCAGTAAATATAGTTAATGTGCATTATAGTTATTTCCTACCCCTTAGAGAGTGTTTAAAATACACATAGGTTTATAAGCATTTACAGCACACAGGATTTAAGGGTAGTAACCACAAAGGCCTGGTTCTCATTTCATGCAAACTTGCTGTTAATAGTATCATGTATTTTCTGCATTATAGCATTTTCCATCTACAAAAGGAAATGTAACAATCAGAATGTTAATAAATATATCAACATGTTCTATATACAATCAATTTTGCTTAATCATTTCTAGACTGACAGGGCTTGCTTCCTTGTTTAAAAATAGTATGCCGATAAAACAAATTATTAGACACCTATTTTTATGTAACACGGAAATGCATTCTAAAATATGTGCAGTTTATCCTCAAATATCCACGCTCAATGCTTTTTTAATCTCACATTCACTTTTTTGAATTGTAGTGATTGTTTTTCTTTGTATATACTGCAGATAAATCCTGAACTTAAAGAAAAGACTACCAGAACTTAAGCTATAGCAATAGTGGCAATGGGGCTTTCTTATCAAGTATGTTAATTATTTATTCACACCTGGTTCACCACTGATTAACAAAGCCTATTAAGGCCTTCCCTTGAAGACCTTGCTGTTGACATGTATTTGCAGCTGGTGTTGATTTTTTTCCAAATTAGCACATTATGTGTTTGGAAAACAGACAAAAAACAGCTGCAGTGTCTGAATGCATTTATTATGCACTCCTCTCAAAATGCTATTTAGTTTTACTAGTAAATGATGAAGTCAGAGTGAAATGCACTGTTAACTCTGCACTTCTAGTACTTGTGAGTCTAGCAGAAACTGAATGCTAAAGGAGCCACATTAACACTTCTGCCTTTGCTTTGGAAATGGATTCCACAACTTTCAGAAGCCTACTGTTCAATAATACATGTTAAAATGAGTGAAATTCTAGCAATCTGTCTCTTTCAGGTTAGCAAGGTCTGGAAAAAAGGTACAAGTAATTAAAAATGCAGATGATTGTAGATGAACTGAAATGTTTATTAAAATAGCATTACTTTGAATTTCATATTATGCTATGTTGAACACTTTATTGGTTTTATAGTTCCTCCTAAAGTCATGTAGCTCCAGGTTATAGTAATAAAATAGTTTTTTGTTTTTTGTTTGTTTGTTTTTTAAGAAAGAGGGACAGTGAAACAGAGAGACAGAGAAAGGGAGAAAAAACTTTTAGTTTTTCACATGGCCTTAGTTGCTCTAACACTTAGTTGTGTACCGGGTGCTGGGGTTTGAACCCCGGTGCTCCAGCCACATAAAATAGTATTTTTAAAAGCTGTGCTAATAACTGAATTATTTTATATTTAAGAACTTAATTGATGCTGCTTTATTGCAACAACAAATATTCTGGAGTAAAATACCAGGGATTTCACACAGTTTGGAAATCATTCTATCTCCAAAGTTCTAGTGTCCATCAAGGCACAGGACAATGTTGAGGAAGTTGAGGGATTCTCCTTCATCTCCAATCATTGTACAGACAAATTCCCTCCAGAGGAAAAGTAAATAGGACAATAAGAGAAGTGTTTGAGCCTTGAATTAAATTGTCAATTACATCTGCTTCCTCTCCCTTACCGTATATACCAAAATCATGGAAACCTGAATGTCCCTGCTGATCTTTTCTCTATTACAAGTCCCATTTTCCAGTGAAAATGCTACTGCATGGAGAACAGCATACAAAAAGTGGAAATTTTGCTCTTATCATTGCAAGCCCTAACAACACAATTTTCTTTGTCCTTAGTTCTATGAAGTCATAGAAAGGTTTTTATTTTTCTCAAATTTTAAGACGAAATATTCACATTCATCTTTATCAGAGATAAGTGTTGTCTAATTAGGATTCTCTGTTTACATCATGGTTCTTATTATAGACATGCTCACTAGATCAGACATACACATCTGTCCATGTTATTAATTACACTGAAAATTACCAAACAGTTTTAAACACCGGTCATACGTTGCAGGACCGCAGCGTTCTGTTCATGCTGTCTCTCTAACATGAAATAAACTAGCATGATTCTTTGCCTACATGATATTTGGCTGCATCAGCCACATTGCTGAATGCAAACATCATACCCAGATGCTGCTGTCTACGTTAAGCACAAGAGGAATTTTCTAGTAGTCAGCAGGGTTACTGGAAAACTAGATTTAGAAAACCAAAAAAAAAAAAAAAAAAAAAAAGCAAAGCAACTCTAGAGGAACAAGCAACAAGCAAGCATCAAAGAACACACCAGCACACACCACCACCACAAAGGAATTCACTTCATCCTTTTTTAATTTGATCCACATGAAAAACTCTAAGGAGGAACATTTGATAGACAAAACCATTCATCAGTGTATTCCATTCCAATTAGCACGGAGATTATATAATCTGTACGTTGGATTTAAGATGTTTCTTCTTACCTGGAAAAAAAATTTGAGAATTCCCTAAATATTAAGAAAGGTTGTGTAGTTGTTTGTACAAGAATGACACATATACTCAGCATTGTTCAAGATCCAGCTTAAGCTTCAATGCCTGAATAAAAATTTTCTTAACCATTATCAACTTTTCTGCCCTCTGGCAAATAATGCCTGGGTTTTTAGAGTCTGTATTGTTCAGTTTATCAAATACATAAAGTATATTTTATAATTTTTTCACATTTTATAGTTTTGTTTTTCCAAAACCTACGTTATTTCCTTGAGAATGAAGAGCAACTTCTAACTTTTTATATTTTATCACAACATACAGAGCATTTCAGAGATGTTAAGATAATTAGTGGTGGATCATAACTGGGCCCATTGATGAGACAATATACAAATAAAATTATTTTTAGATGATATTGCTTCAATAAATACATATTTTTAAAAAATACCTAGGAGAGCCCTTCACAATATTATTTTTCGTAATTGACTTATACTTGGTTTGCTGAGTATAATTAATATGAAAACTAATGTAATTTATAAATTAATGATAAATTAATATATAATTAAATTGAATTAATGTATAATTTATTCCCCATAGATTTTAATAAATTCTCTGAGCTTATGTTTCAGCCCTTTTGCTGGTACTATAATAGAATACCAAATTCTGGATACTTCATGAAGAAAGGAAATTTATTTCTCATATTTCTAGAGGATGGGAAGTTCAAGACCAAGGTACCAGAATCTACTGAGGGCTTTCTTGCTGCATCATAACAAAGTGGAAGGCATCACCTAGTGAAAGCCTGCAAGGGACAAAGCGGGGAAGTGAGTAAGTGAAAGGAGCCACAGAACCAAGCGACCCACTCTCAGGATAACTACCTCACTCTCAACAAACAACAAACCACTTCAGTGCATCGTGAAGGCAGAGAACTCATGAATGAACACCACTTGAAGGCCCCAGCTCTCTAAACCATTTCTTTGGCAAATACATTCTATATGAGTTTGGCAGGAGATGCTCACATCCTTGCAGACCATGTGTTGGTCAGCTTCTGAAATGGTTCCCAGGGGTCCCTGTCTCCTGATATTTAAGCTTGGGTAAAATCCTGTCCCCTGGGTTTGCTGCTATTGAATAGAAAATGTCCAAAGAAATGGATTTCAGTTACGCAATTAGGTTGCAGTTTATGCTGCAACTTCTGTCTTCCCTCTCTCTCTCTCTCCCTTCTCATTTTCTCTTATTCTCTCTTCTAATTTGATTGCTCTGAGGAGGCAAGCTGCCATATTTTGAGCTTCTTTATGGAGAGAATCAAATGTCAAGGAACAAAGGGCAGCTTATAAATAAATAGTAGCTAGTCAAGAATTGAGACCTACAGTCTTCCATTTCAAGAAGCACTAAAGCTTACCCTAGTGACACATCTGCCTAGCTCTCTTCGGAGCTTGGAAGTGAATTCTTCCTTAGTTGAGCCTTAAGATGACTACTTCCCAGCCATGACCTTCACTGCATCCTGAGAGTGACCCTGAAGTAAAAATACAACTAAGCTTTGTGTAGACTTTGGAGCTAAACATCCAAAGCAATTATGAGATGATAACTGCTAAATTTAATTAGAAATATAATGAGTGATATTGATAAGAAGAACATGAGTTCTTACATTTCACAACAGCTTGCAAATAAATATGAGAGCCTCGACTCTCTCAAAACAAGTAAACAAACAAGTACCCCTGAGTAATGGTTTCTTTGGGAGAGCAGTAGGGACTTACAGGCAAACAAGATGAAAGTAAAAATCACTAGAATCTTTTTTTTATCCTTATAAACTAGATTGTACAGTGAAACATTTAGGAAGTCTTAATAAAAATATTATTGCAAAAAGTAATTTGCAATCCATATGCAACTCTTGGTTTCTGCATTAATACCTCTTATGATAAGATCAGATTTTTTTCTGTGACTAATTTCATAATGGTAGATATTATGTTAAGGCACATTCTAAATAAAAGTGCATTAAAAATAGACATATTTCTTCTAGAATATATACATATAGAATATGTTTGACCAATTTCCAGGAACAAGTGAGCATGAAAATTAGCAAATCAGGAAAAAAATAAAGCATTGCATTGGCACTGGGAGCTTGGGCAATAAGTCAATGGCATATGTGCCATTTGGACAAGTGGAGCAACTCCTGATATTCTGAAAGGAGGAACCATGCCACAGAGCACTCTGTGAGAAGGACATTTCATTCAAGTCTTAGATGAGGATACAAAAACTCCAGAGGACTTGTTACTGAGCTCTATGTCATTGTGATCTAAATATCCAATAAGAACAACTTGGAGGAAAAGTTTATTTTGGGCTCTGATTTTAAATATTAAGTCCATGGTCAGTTAAATTCATTGCTGTGGGCTGTTAAAGGCAGAACTTCATGGTTGGAGGTTGTGGCAGAGGATCAGCTCTCCACTAATAATGGCCAAGAAGCAGAGAAAGAGAGAAGAGAAGCCAAGGGGACAAGATATAACCCCAAGGGCACACTGCCAGATTCACCTCCTCCAGCCAAGCCCCACCTTCCTACAGTTACAACACAGTTAGCTACTCCATTTAAACCTAGATTTACCGTTCGGGTTATATGTATCTCTCCTGATGAGTAATTGCAACCTCTTCATATTCCTGAATAGCACAGGGAAATTCATCAGCCTATTGAGGGATCTTATAAACTGGGCTAGAGTCACCTGGCTAGCAAAACCACTGTCTAAAAATTCTTAAAGCAATACTAAAGGAATCCAAGAAAGTACTAGATATGTCATAGAAGCTTTGAAACCAGGAAGATTTTTAAACAGTAAAACAATGAAGTTTTGGTGTGCTTCTTAATCAGCCTTAGCTGTGGATCTTGATCAAATCTCAGATACTTGAACCAAGTAATTCTAACATTCATCAAGGGATATCATTCTTTGATGAATCATCAAAATGGTTTTAAAATGTAAATTATCATATTTCAGTTTACTTTTTTGAAAGAATAAGCATTTTTTAAAGAAAAGGATGCCTGCACAGTAGATGTTTGTTTATTTTCAAGCATTTTATGTAATTTTCATCTCCTGAAAAGGAAATAACACATATGAATGCTACAATTAAATGAACACTATATACCTATCTTCTTTTTAATGAATACACACAAAGACATAAAAAGGCTATGCTATGTAAACAGATATATGATGTTATTATTCTTAATATAGAAGAGACATTGGTTTAGACCAGGGTCATTTTAATTGTACCTCCTCCTGACTACTGAAATCTGGTACAATTTCAAAAATTATTTTATCAAATTTTGGCTAACTTCTCAAGCATATCCATTATATGTATAAAATAACAATAAAAGATAGCTACGTACTGTATTTTTCAAAAGTTTATTGGAGACTGACCCATTATTTTCTACAGATTCTTAAAGGTAAAAATATCAGAATGTTTTTTTACTTTAATTGCAACTATTGCTCTACATACCAATTAAAGATTAGAACAACCACATTTTGATTTCTTTTGTTGCTTTTAATTTTAGTTTGTAAAATGCTAACTGAATATGTTTGCTTTTGAAAAAGCACATTTCCATTCTATTTTAAAATAAACAACCATGTCACTGAATTTGATTGTATACTTATGTATATAAAGGCTGTCATTTTGACTTCAAGCCTTCATTTCAAATCTCCATCCTTTTGTGGAAAATAGTTTCCATCTAAAAATCATAAATTTCCCCACAGCAAAACAATACAGAAAAAAGGCACTTTGATTTTTTTAAAGTAAAAATGTCAACTCTATATATAGGAAAACTTAATTGGTTGCAAATATTGAGTCAGATTCTCCAACATTCAGCAGGGGCTGATTGTAGATAATTTTAAGTCTATGTTAACTATTACAAGAAGAATTCTCTCTTTGTATAAACTATTTGCAAAATTTTATACATTAAAGTTTTAGTTGTTGAAAAGTGCTAAGCTTTGCTCAGTAAAAGAGCCACTGTTTAATGTCTTCTATAACAGTAGTTTTTAATTATTTTTTGAGTATTTTGTAATTTTTAAACATATTTTGTGGTTTTGCACCATTTAACTCAGTATCATGAATCCTATATATTTAAAAAATAGCAACTGATGAAAATGATGATGATAATGATAATAATGATGATGTGTTCATGATTTTAGTAGTTCTTGCATGCACATTTTTCAAGAACTTCTGAGTGTATAATATGCTACTTATTCTCTTAATAAGAGCCTTTCACTGTTTACAAGAATGACATCAGTTTTGAATCAACTACATAGCTAATTTTGTATTTATATTTCTAAATCAATACAGAAGAGTTTTGTATTATTTGCCTATTTTATATTCTTATCTTTAACATTTTATTATAAAAAGAAAAAAACATTTGACTATTCTGGATCTATAAATTCATGAGATTTTCTAAGAGATTATGACTTCTTCCTGAAGTCTCTATTTGACAAAACACAATCTTCTCTTTCTTAAAAGGACAATAAATTATTTTTATGTGTTTATGGAGCTATCCTAGAGAAGTGAATGGGATTTTTGTGAAAGCTTTGCAACTCTATAATGTCCTACAGGAAAAACGCAGTTCAAAGCCATAGGGGAGGAACACGAGCTGCCTGAGACAAATGCTGTTGCCACCAAATACATATTGATGCCCATATGTGACATTGGGCAAGTTAGGAATCTATGCTTCAATTTTTTTCATGTAAAGCAGAGATAATAATAACATTTCCTTCATAGCTATTTTTAGTATTAAATTAATTGCTATAAGGAAAGCACTTAGAAAATGGCAAATGTCTAGTGCTATATAAGAGCAATTTTACATCTTTCCTGGCATATACTAAAATATACATATAAATGCCATATATAAAAACTCACATGATTGCTAATATTTTTTCAACATCATTGTGTTTGATAGAGTTTCTCAGATTGGCTTATAGCATAAAATTTGCTAGAGATGTGTCATGCAATTATGAAGCATGTTGTAAAAGAATATTATACACTGTACAATATGGTATATATTCTACAACTCTGCCTTTAAAGTTTACTAAGTTCAAAGGGAAACTAAAAAATATGATCAACATTCTTATTTAAAAATGTATCCAGTGATACTCATCTATATATTTCTGAATCTTAGATGAATGAATAAATGATTTTTCTTAAATTGAAATATTAATTACCAAGTATTATCATGCACTTAGTAAATATTTATTAAGCACTGACTTATGCCAAGCATTGTATTAAGACATTAAGACACAGGGGCCTATGGAAATTATTGTAATGACTTTTGAAATATACAGATAAAGGAAAAAATACATATATATTATATATATATATGATACTTTCTATATTACCAAGAAATGTTTTCTGCATAGAGGAATGGCTGGAAAGAAGACTCACTAGAAAGCCTACAGAAGAATGTATATGTAACTACACAAATATCTCCTATTCCTCAGTTTCAATATCCAGTCAGTAAAGCAAAACCAAGTTATATTTTTCCAGCTATAACTTTAGTTTGTCCTTATCTTTTCTATCTTCTCTTTTCCATCCTCCAATTACAAATTCATACTGCTAAAGGCATGGGATTGGTTTAGAAATACTCAGCTGGTATTTAGATTCAGTCTCAGCAACATGCAGATAACCATCCTAAAAATCATTAGCCCCAGTCTAAACTTCTTCCAGAGCTATATATACCATGCCTCTTCAAAACTAGAACTTTTGTATGTGATAAATTAAAACTGATCTGTTTGTCCTCATTTTTAAAATGCAGCACAATTTAATGTTCTTTGACTTTCCAAATATACTTTTCTATTTATCTGTCAATGTGGACCTTTCATTAAGGTTGGAAAAAATTTTCATAGCCCTGAAAGCCATTGTGACAAGTTTAGTAGGGCCTCCTTCCCTGTTGTTAATCTGTCCATGAATATTCCTTCTGTGCTAACCAATCCACCTTTCCATAATTGCCACTAAAAGGAAATATAAGTGAATTATCACTTTGTGTTCAAAAATCCCTGTTGATATTTGTCTCACTGGCTTTCTCTGTATCTAGTATTTTTAAACCATTACATAGAATTTAACATAAGGTTATATGTGGTTTTCACTGTGTTTCCTCACTAGGTGAACAAGATTCATAATTTTCACATGGTACGAATACATGATAGAGAGCCTCTGTCATCATGAGTTCCTGAATGCAATCTGGAATAACATCACCTACCTTATTGTGTTAGAAATATAGCATGAATAAGAAAGCACTTTTCCTGGGCAACTCTCTAATATTTTGGTATTATCCTTAATCTCTGAAAAACTAATGAGTGAATTTAATCTATTATCCCAATGAGAGAATGTATTTACCCCAAGAGTGAATCTAAACTCTTAGTATTAATGTTTCAAATTAAAACAGAAATTTACTAAATTTTAAATGCTTTAATGAGGATACCATATTTCATTTAAAAAATATGTATCCCAAAAAACAAATCTTAATGAGAAGAGCTGTGCCTTATTCTGTTCAAGATGCTAAAACAAAATAACTTAGACTAAGCTAACTTGTAAATACATAAATTCATTTCTTAACATTTCTGGAGGCTGGGAAGTTCAAGATCAGATGCAGCAGATTTACATCTGGCTAGCGCCTGCTCCCCTCAGGATCTAATCATCGCATCCCAATACTCCCCTCTTAATAGCTTTTGAAGAGACGCAAGCATTGAAACCATACCAAGTTGCATTTATTTACACTTCTAAACCTCTTAATATCTTCCTTCATAGATTAAAATCAGATTTTCTTTTTTATGTATTCAATCAGTTGAAACGCATTGTCTTATAGAAGGGTATGAAGGAATCTGGGCTTTCACAGATACATAGGTGGAAAAGGGAGAAGAATTTTAATAACTTTTCCAGGTAATTATTCATCTTCTTTGATTTTAGGCAAAAATACTCAGAAGGTCGTAGTTCTCAAAAATTAATTGTATATGGAATCTTAAACCATGAGTTTATTCTGTTAGATCAAAATCCATGACCTATCTTGCACTCTGAATTGACCTTTTACTAAGCCATGTTTTTGTAACATCAGGCACCAATCACCTGAAAAATAACAAATAAGAAATTACTCAGATTTCCTAGCGTTCAGTACACTATATTTTTAATTTTTTTTTTTAAATCCCAGTTGTACTAATCTCATGTGCTGGGTCTTTAAGTGTTGGGCAGCTGTCAAGCTCACTATGCCAGACACACATTTTCCCAGATTCTTTCGTAGGAATTCTTAAAATATATGATTGGTCACAAAAAAACTCAATTGTTTGCCATGAAGTGACAGGTTCACTTTGTTCATTCGTTTTTTTTTTACAAAATGTCTGCTAATTTTCAATTTTGAATAAACACAAATTGTCATTGTTCAAGTAAAAACAGTGCTTCACAAAAAAACCTGTTAATTCAACTCAAAACTCCAACCAGTGCACAGACACCCTTCCTGGGGATGATTAACATACTTTGGTATGCGGTGGAAATACTTCATACATCCTTCCTATTGTGTCCCACAGAATATTAAAAAGACATGGACTCAAGGGGCAACATTTAATTGATCATTTTTAGTGCTTCATCAAGTACATTTTTAAGGAATGCAGGCTTTCCCCAACCCTCCTGCCAGCACAACACACAAATTTCTGTTTTAGTCAACTTTTTGGTTACTGTGACCCAAAAATCTGACAAGCCCAATTTTAGGAGGAAAAGTTTCTTTGGAGGCTCAAGGTTTGGGAGGTCTTAGACCACAGAAGGACAGCTCTAGTCCTCAGCTCTCAAGGTAAAGCTGAATATCATGGGAGAAGAGTGTGGTAGAGAGAAGTGGGTCAAGGCATGGCTCCAGAAAGCAGAGACTCCACTCACAGACACAAAATATATACCCCAAAGGCGGACCCACCTCCTCCAGCCACACCCTACCCTCATACTGTTCCCAGGTAATCCCTATCAGGGGATTAATTTCTCCTCAGGGGATTAACTCACTGATTGGATCAAGGCTCTTATAACCCAATCTTTCCACCTCAGCCTCAGCACTGTCAGGCAGGAGTTTCCAGAGGATACCTAATGTTTAAACCATAATACTAATCAATGCCACTGCTATTGCCCACTTTGTCAGACGACTCATGTAAACGTCATCAGTTTAAAAGTACAAAGACCACGTTAGTATTTTGAAACTGGTTTGCCCTCACTAATACCCTAAAAGCACCTCACGGACTTCAGTGTCCATGGACTTGACTTTAGGTATCATTGTTTTACTGTGTTAAACCATGAGATTAGTCATTCTGTGCTACTTCAGCATGACCTACATATGATGATTAATGTAAATAAGTAGGCATTTTATAGACAACAGGAAGGGAATTATTTTTAGTTAAAAGGAAGCACAAAGGCAAAACTGAAGGAAATTTTGCAGCATACTTGGGCAAAAAATATTATATCTGTGTGACTCGAGTTTAGAGTACATGAGAATGTGGGTCAGGTTAAAAAGATTACTGTTAAAAGGCAGAGTGGAAAACAGATTTCAGAGGGTCTTGAAGCTTTTGACAAGCAGCTTGTACTTTATTGTACAAGCAGAGTAAGTAATACGAAAGGCAGAGTGACCTAAAATGGATTTCTATTTTGGTAAATACAATTCATTAAAATGAAGTAGGAGGCCAGTTCGTAAAGTGGCAATAGAAATTGAAGAGTGGAAAAATATGAGAGACACTTTGGCAGTAAAATAAATAGATTAGTTGAACCCCTGAATATAAAACGTGAGTGAGGAAAGAATGATATTTTTGATAACTAGAATACTTCTAATTAAAGGAAATTAATTAGTTATAAATAGGTATAAATAGATGTCACATTTAAGAAATTTTCCCGATCCATTTTGATTTGATTTTTTGCCGTTTGAGATAAGAATCTAATTTCATCTTTTTGCAAGGGGTTGTCCAGTTTGTCCAGCACCATTTGTTGAATAGGCTGTTATTCCTCCATGTTTTATTTTGATCCCCTTTGTCAATTATCAGATATTTAAAGATTTGTGGGTTTGTCTTAGTCTTCTGTTCTATTCCATTAGTTTTTCTGACTATTTTGATACCAATACCATGCTGTTTTTGTTACTACAGCTCTATACTATAATTTTACATCTGGTATGCAAAACTTCCTGTTTCATCTTTCTTGCTCAGTAATGTTTTGGTTATTCTGGGTTTCTTGTTATTCCAAATGAATTTGAGAATTCCTTTTTTGATATCTGTAAGAATGATCTTGGTGTCTTGATAGGAATCGCATTGAATCTGTATAGCATTTTTGGCAAAATGGCCATTTTAATTATATTAATTCTGCATGACCAAGAACATGGAAGGTCTTGCCATCTTTTCAGGTCTTCTTCAATTCTTTCTGAAGATTCCATGGTAAACCTCCTTGGCCAGACCATCTGTATCTTTAAAGGAAATTTAAAATTCAGCCAAGTGCAGAGCCATAGCTGGAAATTCAATTCTGGAAATAGTTATTGAACATCTCCTATGTGCCAGAAATTGTTCTAGGATTGTAGATGCTAGAATGAATTAAGCAGACACAAATTCTTGCATTTGTGATGCTTGTGCTAAGGGACACACAATAAGCAATAAATAAATGGTACATTAGCATAGTGACTTTGTAGAAAACTGGGCAGGGTGAGGGAAAGTGGGAGTAATGTTCAGACAGACAGAGGTCCCAGGTGAGTATGATTAAAAATACGGTGGTCCGTGGTAATGGTGACTTTCATTAAGAAGATGACACTTGAGCAATGGTTAACCAAGGAAGAGTATGTAGCCTTAGCAATAACTGGAGGAAAAGACTTTCAAGGAGAGGTGTAATCATAAGTCAGCTTTTTATTATAATGATCAAAATACCCAACAAGAACAATTTAGAAGAGAAAAAGTTTACTTTGTCTCGTGGTTTCTCATATTATCCAAACCATAACAGGAAGAAATAATTAATGCAAAATTCCTGTGTTAAAATCATTTGGAGGGGCTGGAGCAGTGGCTCGGCCGTTAGGGCACTTGCGGCACTTGACTGGCATGCGCAAGTACATGGGTTCAAACCCCAGCAACCCATGTACACAACTAAGTGTCAGGGCAACGAAAGCCATGTGAGAAACTCAATAAAAATTGATTCTCTCTGTCTCTCACTCTCAGTGTCCTTCTCCCTATTAAAAAAAAAATCATTTGGAGCAGGTTAGAAGAAATGAGGAAGCCAATTGCTGTAAAAAGGAATATCCAAGTGGGAGAAAAGTAGGAATGGAGGCAAAGAAGTAACACAGATCTAGATCATGCAGAGCATTTTAGACTGTGGGTAAAGACTTCACCTCTTACTGTGAATAGAGGGATGACATTGCAGGGTTATGGGCAGAGGAACGGCAGATATCTTAACAGGATTATTTTGGCTAATAGTAGAACTTCGTTAGTAAGAATAATAAGGAGAAGTATAAGACGAGCACCAATTTTTGTAACACTTAGTGGATACTCATGAATTATTGATTGACATAGGTACTCCCATTTTTCCATGCAAACATTTGAATACTGCTTTTTTTTTCTTCCTTTTGTTTTCTTCTTTACCCTCTTCCACCTTTTCTTTTTTTTGTGATAGGTAGAAAGCAAGCCTTAATTGAAATGTTCACCTGAAATAAATGTAAAGAATGACTTTACTGCTTGTTATTATGCAGCAAATATGGATTAAAGTTCTTATTTTATAATTCTAGTTTGAATATACTTCAACACTTCAAATATGCTTCGAGTACTATTCACCTACTTCCTGAACTCTCTTAAAGATGAGTTATTTGCAACACATTTAGCTATGTTTCAGACAACTAAATAACAATTTGCTTATAATAAAAGCTCTGATGGGACAAGACATGAATATTTTAGATAATCCTGCTCAAGGACCTGTATCATCTTTTATACGCTACAAACAAAATGTAGAAAAATCAATTTATTGCAATGAGGAAAAGAATTTGTGCAGTAAAATGTAGTTGAAAATGAACTTTCTGTTAGATATTATCTGCCTTGCATATGCATGATGTTTATAAATTTTGTGTGGCCTTCATGACTTACCAACTTCCATGTTGCTGTTAGTGGTGAAAAAAAAATTGTAACTCCCCTGAACTATTACCTTTCTGAGTCAGGTTGCATCTGCCCAGACTTCTAAATCCTTCCAGTGTTTTCCTCCCACTTATTTACATTAATGCCTTTCATGTTTAACTCAATCTCACTTCTTCCTCTCCTTCATGTACAAACATAATCAATGTCCAAATCTGTTGACTGCTTCTCTGAAAATTTAAAGTACTGACTCCTTTATTTTCCGTTCTTGCTATAAAGATCTATACAACTTTAAAAATACTTTGAGTACCTCTCCAGTTGCAGTTCATCTCACACACAATTGTATGTTATTACCATGAAGAAGAATGTAACTGGTCATCTGTTTGATTTTTGGTATCCAGGATTGAACCCAGGGGCACTAAACCACTGAATTGCATCCCCATCTCTTTTCTATTTTTTATTTTGAGACAGGGTCTTGCTAAGTTGCCAAGGGACCTGCTCAGTTGCTGAGACTCACTTTGAACTTGTGATCCTCCCACCTCAGCCTCCTGGATTATAGGCACATGCCACTGTGCCCACCTTTACCAAGAATTTCATAATCCCTATTTTTTCCTGGCTTGCTTTCTCCCCTGTCTACTCACCCAACCCTTCACTAGATCTCGTTTACCAAAAACTTTGTTTTCTCAAAAGCTATTTGACAGTGCCTGACAATGCTCGTAAGAACTCCAGCAGGGTGTCTTCAGCTGCCTACCTTGCCATTGGAGCTCACAACATCTACAACCATATGATACCAGGCCCTGCCTCCTCAGCCCCTCCCAGGAACATGGTTACTTTATTCTAGTTATGAAATTGAGCAGGTCTCTGAATGTAGTCCAGAAAAATAAAAACTTCTATTTATGCATATTCTTTTTTTTTTTTTTTTGAGGAGTAAAAAGGAGTAGGATTTATTTAAGGAAGGATAACAGAGACTGCAAGGCAGAGGGGTACCTGGAAGCAGGACACCCAATTCTTTACCATTACTAAAGTCAACTTGGTAAAGAAAAAACAGCTACACTTTCTAATCCAACATTGATTGATAAAAATCATTTACATTATATATTTTTTCCTTCCTCTTAATGTTAATAATGATTAAGCTACTGAGAGTTTATTATATATCGGGTGAAATCTAAGGGCTTTACATCTATTAATGCAATGAATCACTAAAACAACCTTTCACATGAGACAATGCATCAAATTCATTTTATATCAAGACACAGTAAGGGCAAAGGGAACATAGGATTCCAGCCCCAGGGAAAGCTGGATCCATGAAGGTCAGTTAGTAGCTAATCAACTGAGTTACCCTACAGAGGGGCAAAATCACAAGGAAACAGCACCCAGTGACTAAGGAGAATGACACTTAAACCCCAAGGAAGGATGGAAAAACATTTACTCAGTTCTCCTGCGGAAAGCACTGAACAAGGGCGATTTATGTATTTTAGGCCTTAGGCCTGTGTCAGACTTAGAGCCTGTAGTAAAAATAAAGTTTTAAATAATTGGGAAACAGAAAAAGTGCTAAATCCAGGTCAGCATTCATTTCTCCCACAAATTCTTATTATATGTCTTGCTCTAAAGTCTAGTAATGCTAGTTCCCATCTTTCCGATAATCGGGAGAGCTGCTTTCTGACTTTTATTCCACTAGAGGTTGTGTGACCTCTGAAAAGTCAGAAAGCTCTTTAAGTAAGGGCAGTCAGACCAATTGCTGCATTAGGGCCCATTTTATATCAAATTTCTGCAATTCTGATGTAAAGTGGTGATGGGGTACCCTACATAGGATTTTTGGAATGTTTGGGATTTACATATTAGAAGAATCTATGTTGATAGATAACTTAAAGAACAAGCTGAAAATAAGCTCCACCTTTTCTGTTTCTCCTCTGATAAAGGTTTTGTACTGTTTTTTCCTAAAATATAATTATAGTTCAAAGTAAATGGATATAAACCAGAGCTAATCATAAATACAGAAAAGAGGAGCTTTCTTGGCACTAAATCTTAAGATGAAATCAGCCAACTCAACAATTGAGATTTTTGAACTCCAGATTTAATCAAATAAGGACAAAATGCTATTGCTGGAAGACAAAACTACATATTTTAAATGATGACTAGATTATAACATTCAGGTATTAAATAGAAATTCTTAATTGAAAGATGCCTATGACGTTGCTACAGGTTCTTACGCTTATGAAGTACTCAATAAATACAGAGTTTGAATTCAAAATGCTTAATACGAAGCCACTACCTAACGGTCAATGAGCACTTAGGACGCCATCATCACAGTTCAAAGGGCTTTACATTCAAAATCCATTTAATCCCCATAACAACCTTGTGAAGTGGGTCAGTATTACAAATGGAAAACAAAACAAGCAAGCAAATAAATTGCAACACAAAGAATTATGTAAGCTTGGGCAGCTAAGAAGTCTAGACTTTTGCTAGCATTGCCTTTACAAACCCTTGGGTGCCCACACACTCTGAGCTAGCTCATGCAACCCAGAGTAGACTCAAAAATTAGATGGCCATGCTTTCAGAATACATATTAGGAATCTTCGCAAAGCTGAATCCAAACACAAATTAGTTCAGCCATATGGCTGTTATTAACATTAATTAACATTTGTAAAGCATCTTATATATGTAAAGCCTTATACCTCAGGGTAATGTTGAAGAATGTATTATTAGTTCACCTGTTTCAAAAAAGCAAACAAACAAAAGGGTCCCAGAGACCAGGCCATTTACTCATTCTGATATTAGGGTTGATCTTGTTTGAGTGTTTAATACTCTTAACACCCTGGGGTCACAAGTTCTGCACTCACCAGAGTCCTTTCTGACATTTATAATAGGAAATTCATTAGAAGATTTGCATGAGAACAGAAGAAAGTACGCAGTAAATATTAAGAAGGCAAAAGATTGGGACAGGGAAAAACAGGTGCACATAAAACAGTGGTAAAATTGTAGCAAGCTTTGACGTCTTTCCAGTACATCATAAAAGCTTGTTTTGATTGGTGTATCTTAATTTCTAAATCGCTTGTCCCCATCTTCCATATATAATTATATAATACAAAACTCTTAACAGCCTTGAGTAATGGGTAATATTGTTAACATTTTATAAAATCTTGAATCAAGAATATTTATAATGCTATTTCTCCTATCCCTCACCAATTTTCTCTCCAGATCACTTTTTTTTTGTATTTCTATCTATCTTGCCTCCAAAGAAACTCCTTGAGCCAAGAGCCAACAACTTTTAGCAGAGGATCTGAGTATGAGGGTGGTAGCAGTCTTACATGATTTTTCCAACTAGATTGCTGTCCTTAAAAAGCTCAATAAACAGCCATACCCTGTACAGGGACATTGCACAGCACTTACAGCAAATCTATTTCCTAACCACAGCATTTTTTATGCTGGGGAAGGTCTGGTTAAATATGATCATTAAAGTTTTCTTTGAAGAAGAAAGAAAATGACTAGATATTCTGGGTATATATTAGTGTCATCTGAAACAGCTTTACCTTCTTGACAAGTGCTTCCAGAACTCCATGCATTTCAAAGCTACCATCCAGGGCAGGACATTGCGGGACAGCTCTCCAGTTAGCTGTTGACAGATGCATTTCTCCCCCATTTCTTTCCTACAGTCCTCAAGAATAACTGTAGCATGTGCTGAAATGGAACATCCTAATGTAATATGAAGCTCAGGCCAGAGCATGTCAGGGTTCTGTTACTGCCCTTCCTAGAACATAATGAACTATAATGCTTTAATATAGGATGTCATTCCCCCACTCAGGGAATAAATCCCAAAACTGACTGCTTTCTGGGCTCCCTTAGTGGAGTGCACACATAGGAAGGTGCATCCACTGGCAGCTTTCCTGAAGCTTAGGGAATTGGCTCACCGTGAATCCTGGGCTACCACTGTCTTTTACTGCCTATCTGTGAGTACAAAGTTTTCTTCTCCTAACTGCCATGTCATTGTTTTGTCTCATCAGATTCATGTAAGAAGTAGAAACCATGGGGCTGGAGCTGTGGCTCAGGGGTTTCAGCACTTGCCTGGCATGCATGAGTATACAAGTTCAAACCCCAGCACCATGTACACAACGAAGTGTCAGAGTAACAAGAGCTACATGAAAAACTAAAATAAATTGGGGCTGGAGCAGTGGCTTAGCGGTTACGGTGCTTACCTGGCATGCATGAGTATGTGAGTTTGAATCCCAGCACCAGTACAACACAACAAAGCTCGGAGCAACCAAAGCCACGTGAAAAACTAAATAAAATTGATTCTCTCTTTTTCTCTCTAACTGTCCCTCTCTCTTAAAAAAAAAAAAAAAATGTAGAAACTGTGGTCAAAATGCAGTGGCCTCAAGTAGTAACAGGAACAGAGGAAGCCTGCTCCACATACAAGACAACGTGGTCACAACTGCATTGGCTGGAATAATCAATCTGTCATCTATTCCTCAGGGATGTCAGTTTGCAGTGTGAAATGATCACATGGCCACAATCATAAGAGTGATCAAAAATTCCCAGTTCCTCTTGATCATACAAATATTTACATACATTTTCCTAAACTTGTGAACCACATTGGCTTAGAAAACTGAGGTAATGTGGAATTTTTGGTGGAATTTTTGGTAATATAAAGATGGCCTCATAATTAGCTCAATTCTTTTCAGGTCAATTTGCACCCATGAGTAAAACATTCCATTTCCTAAGTTTCCAAATAAAATAATAAATAATTTGTCTTAAAAAATGTTTTGCTTGCAAACCACTTTATTTTCTTGATTTTCTTAATATGTACGCCACCTTCTCAATTGTAAACTCATGGAGCTTTTATTTTAAAAAGTCAGAAATGTGTGTTCAAAACAAACATGATCTCACAAAATTACAACAACATAACATTCTTGATCATCTTTCTCCAGCTGCTACCTAAATACTTGTCAACCTAAATAAATATCTGAAGCGCCTGGAGTAGAGAGCCACCTGCTTAAGTGTAATTTACAAAGCATATTTAATAAATTTTGTATCATTTTTTCAGACAGATTATAAAGCAGAAAGATCTTCATTTAATGTCTTTGAAATGTAGATATTATAAGTATAATGAAAAACTATGCAGTGCATTCATAGGTAGTATTTGCACAACCAAGGTCAGGTCTATTTGTTTATCAAAAAAAAATCTATGCATGATTCATTGTATTGGGCTGCTTAATGGCCAATTCTGATCCCTGCCAAGATCTGATTGATTGTTCTATTAATACATCCAAGGAAAAAAAATGAAGAATAAATCAAGCAATCCAGGACCAACTTAGACATGCTACAGAGACATGGCATAAAAGCCAAAAAGCAAAATCCTTTGCAAAATTTGGTTGATTAACTGTTGACTTCCTACTAAATCCCCACTGTTTCTGTGAATTAGGCTGGCTTGTGCATGTGAGGGAAGGGGAACATGGGAGAGTCAGGAGTTTCTGGGGACAGGAGCCTGAAAAAGGCAAGGAGCCATTAGTTAGTATGTGTTTGAGCTTCTATGCATGGGTGTATCCTCTGTGACTTGAGTTACGTATTATGAGACACCTTGTCTTTCAAATTAAAGTATTGTCCCCTTTTTTCAAAATCAGACTATATCAAGAAGAGGTAATGTATTTACCAACGACCAGCAGACTCTGTAAAGAGAAAAGGTCTTTCACAGAGTGAGTTATTCTGCAATCAGCTCATACTCACATTCTCAACCATCTTGCCTCCCATTTGTCCCTTAGTCTTCTGGAATTTGCCTTTTGTCTCTCTCACTTTAGCAAATTATCCTTTCAAGCTCACAGCTTACCTCTGAATTGCCAAATTAAAAGAGCACATTTTACTGCTTACTGAACCAAACTGCTCTGCTGCTTTTATACTGCATGATTATTTCATCATTCTTGAAATTGGTTTTCCTTGTAACTTGTTCCCATTCTCCCTTGATGGATCTTTTGCCTTTCCTTTCCCAATGCTAATTAACTCCTTCTCCTACTCCAACCATTCCAGGATTCTGTTCTTTAAACTTTTCTCTTCTAACTCTAAAAGCACATCCCAGGAGACTGGATCTAGCACAAGCCTTTCAGCACCAAAGAAATGTTAATCTTTCCAGAATCTGTGCTTCTATTACAGAACTGAATATGTGCCCTAGACCCACTGCCTGCTAATCTTAGTCATGGTGTCAAACCTCAAGTGTGCCTGTGCCTCACCTCCAAATCCCTCCGACCACTAAGTCCTGTTTTTTAACAATCTGTCCTTGCCCTCCCATGCTCACCCATCATCCCCACCCTTCTTTTCCCTCTCTCTAATTCTTGTAGGCTCTTGTTGGAAGGCTTCCAGGGTCCTTGATTGGTTTCTAGACTTGTACTGTGCAAATCTGTCCTCTTGAAACTTACTGTCTAGGAGAAGAGATGAGAGAAAAATAAAGTAGGTAAAAATTCTGTAAATGCCATAGAAAAGAAAAACAAAGGTAGAGTGAGGGACAGACACCAAGCAGTAGGGTCGAACACTATTTATAAATCACTGTTTGACCAGCTCCTTCCTAACTTCTATTTATTGTCTTTCATTTTATTTATGTATTCATTTATTTTTAATATTAGGGATTGAGCCTATTAGGGATTGCTTAATCACCGAGCCCAGTACCATTTTAGTTTTTTTTTTGTTTTGTTTTGTTTTGTTTTGACGGGTCTTGCTAAATTGCTTAGGGCCTCACTAAATAGTTGAGGCTCCTCAAATTTGCAATCCTCCTGAGTCGGCCCCTCCAACCACTGGGTTTACATGCCTACCTTTTAAAACTCATCTACAAAATTTTAAAGGTTCACAACAAGCTATTCTTTTCTTAAAACGTGCTATACTGTTTTTCACACCTATGTCTGTTTATGCTGGCTTCTCTGCCAAAAATATCTTTTTCTGTTTCAATGAAGAACTAATTCTCATTTAAGCATCATTGGAACTATCCTAGGCTGGTCCAACATATTTATTGGACCAATTTATTTACTTCTTATTCCTTTTACTATCTAGGCATTCTTCTACCTTGTGGTTATGGGTTTTAATTATTATTTTCAGATCATTTTTCTGTCATAATGAGACAGAGAACATGCAGAAATCAGATCTTGCTAATATTTGTATCATAAACATTCTCATTGCATTATTTGCCTTGTGACTCCATTTCTGATTTTATGGTCATTCACCTTCCACTCTCCTTTATACTGACATGTTCTTTTTTTAGATATACAATTATTTCTCTCTATTTGTAGTCTAATTATATCCTTATCACTGATTTAAGAAATTTTTCTTCTTCTGCTGGTTTTCATTTTACGTATTGTGATTAAATTTGCACAGGAATGCTTTGAAAAAAGTCTCTCATTCATTTTCAAATTCCATGGGTGATTTGAGTGGGAATCATACCAGCTAGTTCTCATGTCCAAATAGCACAAATAAATATGTGCAAACTTGAAAGCAAATAAAACAGTAGAGAAAAACCACCTCTCTGAAAAATGATGAGTACGGAAAGGAAAGGTAGAGAAAAAGACTATACATACGTACATATCCCTTCAGCCATAATATGTACAAGAAAGAGATAGCCGAAGAAAACCAGTAAGCTTACAAATCTTATGGAGGGACATAGTAACAGAGAAATAAAATCAAAGATTTTAGAGTATAATGTTAAATAGTCAGAGAGACAATTTGAATTTTCCCCCCAGATTATCAGAAAGGTCTTTTTAGCCCATTTTGAAAATTTTACTCTTAAATGATTTTTATATAGGTTATTTGAATTATTGCATTTTCATCTTCATATACATACATAAAAATACTCTGTTTAAGTACATATATATACATATGTATATGTTTTTATACTTATAAATGCTAAATTAGAGATTTTAAATATTTATGACTCATATGGCTTCAGCTATAATAATCTAGATAAAGGTGATCTTTTGCTTTAAAAAGCATCATACTTTTGATATATGGGCAGTGTAACAAAATAGGGCAAATAATGCCACTAGAGTAAATTAATAAGCACTTCAGTTTGTTGCTGACCATTAATAATGGAAAATAAACAGCCCAAAATTAAATGGGAACTAATTTACAGTATCTCATTAAAAGTGCTTTATCAAAGAAAAATGGTATCTTTCAAATAAAAAGTAATTGGAACAATGAAATAGCCTAAGTTTTAGCTAAAAATTAAAAACTCAGCATAACTATTACCAAATTTCACCAGTTAGAGAAGCAGAATATAATAAAATTTAGCTTAACCGATTTCATAGTTAATAATATTGCATTATTAAAGAAGAGATCTGGTTTGTTATGTTTGATATACATTCATCAATTAATAACAAACTAAATATCTAAGAAGGAGCATATTTAAAGAGAAATATATGTGTCATGCAATTTTAGTTCATACCAAAATATTCTTAAACATCTGACAAAACAAATTAAAATGGCTGTTTTGAAAATGAATTTAAAGATTATTAATTTACATTACCTTGAAAGAAGTTATAATTAGCACAATTCCAATTCCAAATATGGGATTAAAGAGATTTAGACATACTATACTTCTAATATATAATTGAGTAGATGCATTCAAATAATTAAAATACCTACTAATTTCTGATATTTATCTCATGTTGGAAAGCAAGAAAGAAAATAAGAACAGAAAAGCAAAATAAAATATTTTGAGGTATAATGGTGAGCAGTCAAGGAAACAACATATTGATTTTTCCCCCAGATTTTTAGAAGTATTTCATCACAGCCTGGTGTGCTGGCACAAGCATATAATTTCAGTGACTCTGGAGGCTGAGGCAGGAGTATATAGCAAGTTCAAGGCCAGCCACTGCAACTTGACGAGGCCCTAAGTAACTTAATAAGATCTTGTCTCAAATAAAAAAGTAAAGGTCAGGGAGGGTGGCTGTGGATGTGGCTCAGTGGTAAAATCCCTCTGGATTCAATCCCCAGTACCAACAAAGAAAAGAGAGAGAGAGAGAGAGAATCTTTTCACCCATTTTGATAATTTTAGTATTTTAAAATAATTTTTAAATTAAATTATCTGCATTTTCCATCTTCATGTGTCTACATTAGAATACCCTGGTTAAGTATATATATATAGATAGATAGATAGATAGATAGATATAGATATATATAGATATATATGTGTGTGTGTGTGCGCGCGCACGCGCATGTGTGTGTGTGCCTATAAATATGTTTTTGCATTTGTAAATGATAAGTATCTATTTTAATAGTTATTGCTTTTTTAAAAAATGTTCACACTGGGCTCTGGATGTTTTCATATGATAGCCTTTTTCAATATTCTGAATCATCTTTATCTCCTCAACTTCAATCTCATTTTGATACTCCACATTACTTCCAGTAATGAAATTCTTGCTTCTAGAGTCTTTCATTTCTCCTTTGCAAGAGTCCTTGTGATTTTATTCCCATGCACAACATCCTTTCTCCACTCACTGTTGCTTACCAAAGAGATTCCAATTTCCTTAAAATGACATTTACATCATTTAGAACTTAGTCCCAAGCTATCTTTCTGGATTTGGCTCAATCACACAACAAAACGCTGTTGTGTGATCATTCTGACTATATGTCATTTCATAGGCATACATGGTTTATTCTAGATTATGAATCCTGTTCCCCCTATGTCTGGCTTTGTTTTCTTTTGTGTTTACCTGGGATTGAACCCAGGGGTGCTCTACCATGGATCCACATCCCAAACACTTTTCATTTTTTATTTTGAGACAAGTTCTTGCTAAGTTGCTGAGGCTGGCTTTGAACCTGGCAATCCTGCCTCAGCCTCCAGAGTTGCTGTGATTACAGGTGTGCTAAGGCCCCCTATGTCTGTTTTGAGTGTTAACTTCTTCTTTAATTTCCTTTTGTTCAGCTCTCCAAGCATCAAAATCCTATTCTCACTTCTGCCCTGTTTCAAACTTCAACTCATTCATGAATCATTCCCTTAGTTCTTTAGAAATAATGATTTAACAAAGTTAAATAATCATTTGATTATATTAATTAAAAAATTTTCCCTGCAAATTGGTATACAATGGTGAGAAAAGAGACAAGAAAACTACATTCATATAGTTTAGAATCTGACAAGAGAAGTTGATGGCATTAAAATATAAACTCTGAATTAGAGAATCATAAGTTGTTCTCTAACTGGAAAGAAATACATACATGCATGTACAGAAACAGCAATATTAAGGAAATGTAGTAAAACAAGTACAATCATTTATTTTGACAGTTATCTCTCTGTTGTTTGTCCATGTGTATCACTAGTTTAAAAAATAATACTTACGGCTACTTTTCTAAGTACTTTTATGAATTAGTTAAATTTTAAATGTTCATAGGTTATTTTAAGGTATTGTCACATTAAATGCATAATCAATGGCAGTCATCAGCCTCATTACACAGGGTTTTCCATCTATTAAATGATTTCTTATGAATATTTTCTTGGAGTAGAATTAATAGGTGAAAGGATTTAAACGTTTTTGTGACCTTTAATACATGGGGGTTTCTTTCACATTAACTAAAGTATTTGTTCCATTTGACAATGGTTTATAGCAATGTACAAAGTGCTGTTGTTAAGTGTGTTCTTTGTTATTTGGTGTTATGTTTTCAAAAACAGTAATAATTTTACCTTAAAACTGATTTATCAGTTCACTTGCACTTTCTCTGCTGTGACCTCTTCCAGTTTAATGTTTATAAACTATAAGTAATTCTCTTTATGAGGGAGACCAATAGAGGAAGGAGACCAGAGGTAAGGAGGAGAGGAGGAAAGGGTTGGTAAGTACTAAGGAATGAAATTGGTCCAATTATGTTATATGCATGTATGAACATGTAACAAAAATCCCCAATATTATGTGTAATTATAATGCACCAGTTACATGGAATAAAAAAGTAATGAAATTCTCTTTATCACAAAAATTTTTCTTGACATTATTGATTCGATGTTTTTGCTGTTCTATTTATATTACATTTTTCTATTTATAGAACTTTTATTTTATTCTGTTTTTGCTTTTCTTAAGAGAGTAAGAGAGAGAGAGAAGTTTTTTTTTTTTAATATTATCATCTGTGTTTGTTTGTTTTTCCTCCGCTTAATTGTGCATGTGGTGCTGGGATCAAAACCAGGTCCTCATGCATGCCTTGGCAAGTGCTGTGCCACAGAGCCACTGTTCCAGCCTTATTTTACTTTACTTTTAATGAGTTTTATTGTGTATATTTGAGAGGTACAACATGATGTTATTAAATATGTAAAGTGGTTACTATAGTGAAATAAGTTAACATGTTCATTGTTTCAAATAATGTGTGTGGCAAGAGCAGCTAGAATTCCCTCACTTAACAAAGTTCCAAAACACAAGAAATAATATTTTTAACTATACTCCTAGGTTGGACATTATTAGATCTTCAGACTTGTGTTCATTCTGTACATCTGCTACTTTGCATTCTTCAGTACAGAGCTTTTATTATGTATGCATTCAAACATTTTAGTATTTTCATTGCATTCCCCATTAAGGCTTCAAAGCTTCAGAAGTACCACTGCTCTGAAGGTGAATTACTTATTTGATTATTCTCCTTTAACCCCTCTTTTTAATTAACCCCTCTTGTTTTAATTAACAAATGCATTTACACTTTGCATCTACCAGCTCTTCTTAACCCACCCAAGACTTCATTTCAATTGCTATCCAACTGTTGTCTAGTCATGATTGCTGCTCTTATCTAATGGCCTTTGATCTACAACATGCCAAATTGAGTAGTTGTCATTTGTTCTCCCACTCCAAACAATTTCTTCATTTGTCTCCCTCAATTTGAGTCTCCTAGCTTCTCCCTAATTCTCTGGCAACTCCATCTTTTCTAGCTGTTCAACCCAAATGTTGCAATATCCCAGTATGCAATAGCTAACATAACTCTTATACATACATGTTCATCCCCAAGGGTTTAAACTCCACCTATTATGTTGTAATTCTGAAATATATTACTAGAGACCTCAGTGTTTCTCTAAATTTGTGTATCTAACTTTCCACTAATATCTCCATACACATGTCCAATAGGGATCATAACTTTAAAATATCCAAAGAGGGCTCTGGATTCTTTCCCATCCTGCCCCATCTCCTCATCTTCAAAAATCCTTCCTAGCTCAGTAATCACTAACTCCTGAGCAGTTATCCTGTTGGCATTTTTACTACCTCTCTTATGACTTACATTTCATTCATCTCAATATATACTCAATCAGATGTCTTCTCGTTACTTCAAATACTAGTCTGGTCAAGAGATCCTCTGTCTCCAGCCCAGACTGTCACAAGCTGTAGTCTCCTAAAGACCTCCTTAGGTCCCATCTTTATGAAAAATGAAGAATTAATACTATTCATTTGCTGTCATTTAATCCTTACTTCAACCTGATGAGAGGGTAACATTTATTTACCCATTTCATAAATAAAAAAAATGAATAATTTTCCCAAGATCACAGCAGGTAAGTAACAGAGCTGGAGCTGAAAATGAAACAGCAGTTTCACCTATGCTTAAACAATTCAATGCTTTTTGTCATTCATAAAATAAAATCTTTACTCTTTCCCATCACTTCAACCACCAGCATTCTACATGAACTTTATGCCTGTCTTCAATTCCAACCTCAATATTGCCAGTCTCCCCTCTATCTTTATTGCTCCTCAATCATCACCAAGTGGATCTCACCTCAGGGCTTTTACACTCTGTGGCTTTATGGGTTTCTCCTAGCCTTCTGCCTAATTCACACCTGACTCACTCCTTCAGTTATTCAGGTCTCTACTTGATTACCTCTGGCTGCCTACCTTAAACAACCTTCTCTCCTAGGATTCTCCTCTCTCCATCCCTTTACTCTCTATTCATTATGTTTTATATAATCTTTATCACTGCAAGAAATTATTAAAACTTCCTACATTGGTGATTAACTGCATAAATTCAGTATACTAGCATAATATTGTTTTCCTTTAAACCTTGGATGCCTATATTATGAAATAACTTTATAGGTATTTAAAAATGTGTTCCCTGCCTACTAATACAGAAAACCATCTGCAAGAAAAGTGTATAGTTAGCTATCCTAATATCCACACACAGTGCCATTCCGGTTGTATACCTTTGTAAAGATGCATTTAATAAGTGAACACATGAAACAAAGGTTGGTTTTCTCCATACATTTAAAAAATATCACTAAAAAATAATTTTTATTTGGGATAAAGTTTCTATCTCTGATCTGGCAAATTTAAATTTCTCACCTATTATTGATAGCAATATATTATCTCAGGAAAATCAGAATTAATATAAATTAGGAAGTAATTGCCTTCCCTGATTACTAGTGTCCTAAATTTCTCTTGTCTCCAGTCCAAATCTAGCCAAGAAATGATTAACTGAAATTCCATTAGCCTAATGCATCCGTTCTTGTTATCTGCCACCATTGTCACCATATGACAATTTTCCCTGAATGGGAGTGAGACCAATTTCTGCAAGTCTCCAGAACATATCTCAATGAATAGTCTAGTAATACCTTTTAAATTACCCAATCTCAGGCTGGAGCAGTGGCTCAGCTGGAGCTTACCTGGCATGTGCAAGGTCACAGGTTCCAACCCCAGCACCATGTACACAATGGAGTGTCAGAGCAACAAAGGCCATATGAGAAACTAAATAAAATTGATTCTTTCTCTCTTTCTCCTCTCTCTCTCTCTCTCTCTCTCTCTGACTGTTCCTTTCTCTTAAATAATACCCCATCTCTTCAAGTATTTTTGGACTCCTTCATTTCTTAAAATATTAGATGAGAGCAGTGTCTGTGAAGATAGAAAGTAATATGGAAGTGTAGAAAAGCAGTAGGTGTGTGAAGCATGCAAAAATAACTGGGCAAGGACATTTGCCGAATTGAACTTCAATAGCATACAGCTCTCCTGGGAAGGTGTTTTCACAGACACTTCAATCATTTATGTACCAGTCTTTGCTTTACTGGTGGGTGTTGAAATTTCATTGTCCCCCCCCCCAACTGGGTCAAGAGCACATATATTTTAAACTCTGAAAAATATGTTAAGATACCAAATAATAAGGCCTGTTTAAAAATTATAGTATTCTTGAGGATGTAGTTGAAAATTTTAGTTATTCCCATTGTGACCTCCTGGGCTTACTACATTCTCAGCAGAAAACCATCTGCATTCTCTGCAATGTATCCAAATGATACCAACTGTTGTTGGAGAAACACAACATGTTAAGCACATGATGTGTCAGGTAAAGAGAAAGAACCTGCTTTTTCTCTCCCACAAAGCTTCCACTGATCCCTTATTCATTGCTTTCCTGTAGTCAGTCTGAGATGTGAGCAGATTAACTCCTTCTGCTGCAGGAGTGCACTTCCTGTCTTCAAGTTCTTGTGTTTTTCAATGATTTCATGGCATCCTCACGGAACAAACTAATTTCGTTACTGCATGCTTGCAAAATGTCTATTTTTTAGCATTCCAGGGAGATTCAGAATGAAAGAAACAAACAAAAACTCCATCCAAAGAATTGCATGAGTTTGTAAATTTGAAGAATTGACAAATGTAAATATTTATTAGAATTCATGACCAAAGGAAAAAGGAAACAAAACCAAGTGGAGAAGACAGGCCGTGGTTACTGAACCTTTTGACAAAGTTATCTTTTTGTTTATATCTAATTTTCTCATTTTAGAACGCCACTTGTGGAAAATCTTGCTCATTTCTTCGTAGAATCCAGAGGCAATGAGTTGCCTCTGATTGCTATCAACTAATTGCCCTGAAAGCTATCAAGTTGAGAAAAATTTCATTGGGAAGCTTTGGCCCTTCTTACATATTTTGGCACTTCTTCAATCTTAAAAAATTACAATATGCTCCTATTCTTTCTTAAAGTACTTGAGCCAAAGCTACACTTGCTGCTGAAATAAATGTAAACCTTTTAAATAATTCCACATATCAGTTTGCTCACCTTTTTTATTATACTAACCTATGGATTTTCTTTAAAACTAAAAGCATTCTTGTCATTCACTTTTGGCAGATGTTGTGAGCTGGAGAATACCCATACGTGTTTAAAAAATATATTCGCTTTATGATAAATTTATTTGTTCATAAATGTCAGGTGGGCTTTTAAGCTTGTTGGAAGCAATAGCCATAAAACTTTAAATTTTTATAAACTTTTAACTTTAATTGTAGTCTGGAGGAATACAAATTAGGGTGGCACCATTTAAAAGTGTTTGTTTTTTCTCCCTTCCAGATACTTGCCTGCAATCATACTGTAGAGTAACTCCAGCCATACACCCAAGCTGTGTTTTACTACTTAGTAGTGTGACAAGGGATTTAATCAACCTGAAAAATGTTGACACCTCAAGATGTGTGTTAGAAAAGAGCATAATCCTTGATTTTCAGAACTTGGGACTAAAATCTCACTCTTTCACTCTTTTCATTTAATAGAAAATCAGATAACTATACACCAGTAGGAATAGATGGAGCAGAAAATTTTAAATTAAATATGAAAGATGCAAATTGTCAGGCATTAGGCTGTGGTATTACCTTTGATTTAATAAAGCCCAGTGCCTAGAGAAAGACCTCTAACTTGTCAGGTTGTTCCCTATAAAATGAACATTCTTCCTGCACTAGGTTGCTCTTTTCAAAGGTTTGTTTTTAATATAAATCCTGCTTCCTCAAGGAAGCTATTAGAGACAAAACTCATAGACTTCTAAAACATACAGAACAAAGTTAAACGTATAAACTGACAGCAATAGCTGGAAGATCATGCTGCATATAATAATCATTCTGCATTAACTTATTTCTCAAGACATCTGAAGTATAGTTTTCTAATCAAATTTGACTTTTAAAATAATTAAATTGTGCTATTCTCAGATTAATACAACTGGCTCATAACCCCATTCATTCATTTTGTCATTTAATAAGTTGTAATTGAATGGCTACCATATGCCAAGTTCTCCTGAGTTTTCAAGAGCATTTGTTTCAGTCTCTCATGGAAGGTATGATAGATGTAATTACTCTAGAGCTCAGATAGGCTACGATACAATATATGAAATCCTGTAGCTTCATAAAGAAAGTGATGACAAATCATAGCATATGGCATCACGCGGAGTGAATTCAGCTCTGAACACAGCCAATCATTAACACGACTGACTGAATGCTCGGTGTCTCAGTGTTTTGATCTGTACAAAAGAGAATACAAGGACACTGACCTCTTAGAGTTGTTTGATGATTAAATATGATGCATGTAATATCCTTAACACAGTGCCACATACAAAGAAAAACGTTCAATATAAATTAACTAGAATTAATAGTACTTTCAGTAATACTACTTGATAGAGCAAAAGTAATATCATTTCTTAAGCTAATACATTTTAATATGCATTAATATTAAATGTATACTGATCTTTACTATATATAGGAAAACATATCTAGATTTATGCTTAATTTCCAAGTGTTGAAACAAGCATCAAAGAAGCTAATTTATGTTTCTACAAATGACACATGAGAACGTTTATATATAACTGGAAATGCAAAACTTGGGGGGAAATGCGTAAGTATGCCTATTTGTCCAATGACTAAATGAAGTAGGAATGCTTATTGGCTAGTACCAAGTAAAACAAACAGACTCTGCCAAAATGAGCTGCATGTTCAGTTGAGATGATAAAATAAGAACAACTGACAAATAAAGAGCAAGAACAACTATGGTTCAATTATTTTGGTACAAAAAAATGAAACTCTATATACTGATGTGAAATAAAATAGTAGTGAAGAGGAACTAAGAAACAAAATGCGTTGAATCTAATGAGAGACTTCACAAGAAGATGTAGTGCTCCTAATGTAGAATGGCATAACTTTGAACTGGAAGAAGTGGTAGAATCCAAAAGAACAAGAAGGAAGTGAATATCTTACAGTCAGTCCACACTCACACCTTGGACAAAAATCTGGAGGCAAATGCAGAACACAGCAATGAAGAAATCTGTCTTACTGAAACGGAACACACACACAGACAATAAGGTAGGCTATGAGCCAGTGGAGTTAGAAGATGAAACAAATCATTGAAATTTCACTTAGCCACAAATACAATGGCAGCCTCATGATGATGTTAGCTTAATCCTATAACTCTTGAACAGTTTAGGTTAGAGCTTCTACACAAAGCAAGAACTTTTGCATATATTGTCTCATTATACTTCATGAAATATGATGTATAATTAGTTCATGCTTTTGGTGATGAAACTTTCTTGTAGTACTAAAGAAATTAGAACAAGTTTAAAGAACTAGTAGTGATAGGATGTCAGAAATTATGTTTAAAGACTAATGAATTAATCACACTTTAAGAGAGTGAGATCCAATCAATTCATATTTTAATATCTCAAATATCAGTCATATTAATAAAATAAACATTTCTTGTTAAGAAATACTCCTGAACAACATTTCTTGTTAAGAAATACTCCTGAACAACAATATCTTCATGATTCAAAAGGCCATGCTTTCTCTTTACCATTAATGTTTCCCAGAATAATGTTATTCTGGTGTTCAGAGCTTAGTAAATTTGACAGTGGAGAAGTAATCATCCTACTTTCACAACACTTCAGAACCAAACTAACTTCATTCTTCTTTTCTTTCTTTTGTCCCAATCATAACAAATTAAGGAATGGCAGCAATGGGGTGGACAGTAAAGGAGGCCATGGAAGCTCAAAACTACATGATAGATCCGGCATTCAATATCAAACATTACAACAAACCTGTGAGTCTCATTCTGACTCTAAGGTTTTCCCTTGCTCAGTTTCTCAGTTGCATCACTTACTATGCTGGTATCATATTGGCGGGGGAGGGGGGGGGTGTGGAAGTTAGGCCGTCAGAGGAGTTAAGAGTATTGAGTCAATCAAGGCAAAACCCATTCTTTTTCTTTTAAGAAGATCAATTAGGACATCGCCCAAAGCTAATAAGGAGGGTCTGGCAAGGTGGGTCCGGAGGCAGACACTCCCTTCTGCTAAGGAAGGTGCCACATTCTTTTTATTGATTCCTGAAGCCCTAACCCAAGCCTGGACCCCACCAGAATTTCCCAGGACCACATCTTAGGTTTGTGGGAAAGGAGAAGATGTCCAATTGGGAGAACATCCCATGAAAAGGGCAAACCTAGCTCCATATTCGTTCTGTCCTTTCTCCCCCTCTGGAGGAAGCATGCTTTTTGTCTATGCTTTGCTTTCCATTATTTTCTTAATTAACATAAAATCTGATGCTATGCTTGCCTCGGTATCCCTCGGTTTCATTCTTCATCTCCGGGGGACATGAACCTGCATCAATATCAGATTTGAAAGGACAGAGGAGAGTTGTATATTCTAAAGAAAATTACTTATTTATCAAGATATAAAAGTATACATTGATCTTATCATTCTTATTAAATATTATTATTTATTTATTTATTTAAATATTATTATTTCTCATTATTTGTTTTCTCATGTTTTCTGGTATCTAAAAATGAGGCTCTAGAAAGATGTGCCAGAATTTGGAACCTATAAACAGTCCTGCTCTAAAAAGGACTTTCTCACATTATCTCAATACACTCTACAACATGGGTTCCTTATCTTTCCGTCTCACTTTGATTTCTTTTACAAGAGGTTTGTGTTCTAAATCACCCATGGTCCGAATACAGGTCTAGTCTGAGACAGTTTCAGAGAGACAGTAAAATGGCTAGGTAGCCAGCACCATGGGCCCCATTCAACCACTCCTAGAAACTAGCTAGCAAGCAGAGAGAGATTAACAGGGGTGCTCAGCACCTTCAAATGCAAAAGACCATGAGGCTCACCTGTGGGAGCAACTCCTTTGTCCCAGGAAAACTAACAAGTCAAGTCGGGTGGAAGGGTGGACAGAGATGGAAACTAAGAAAGACTTGCTACCTGTTATGCATAGATTTCAACCAGTGGTTTTGGTGCTTAGTTTCAATGCCTGTTTTACATAGAATTTAGCCAATGATGTTGATGCTTTTCTCAATGCCTGCTTTGCATGTATCTTAATCAAGACTCAAACCCAAACCAATATAAACCCCAGCTTAACACACATAAGATGAGATCCTGCTTCCAGGTACCCCTCTGCCTTGCGGAAACTCTGCTCTCGTTCCTTAAATAAATCCTACTCCTTTACTCTTCCCTTCCATGGTTGTCTGTGGATTTTGTTCTCCAAATTTGCGAGACAAGAACCCAGAAGAAGATTGGCGCTGAATTTCCTGAGTGTGCTTCCACACCAAGAGCTGCAACACACTGCTCGACAGTAGGGGGAGGACCCCAGCTCTTAGCTGGGGAGCTGCTAACACTATTTTGGCTACAGAGATCTGTAACCAGCCCATATTCCCAGTTTCACCTGGGAATAGCAACAAACAATGAAAACGGGCTACTTTGGCCACAGAATCTGCAGTCAGCCCAGATTCCATTTGCTCACAGGAGCAGAGAATCCAGCCTCATCTAGAAACCCCCACATCAGTACCTAAACATGGTGAGTATTTTAAATACACTGGAAAAATTAATGTCTCAAAACTTAAGGAGCTCTATCTTGAACCACATGGTAAAAAGAGGAATAAAAAAAATTCACAAACACTATTATTTCCTTACTTTTTATTCTTACCTCTGGAATTAAGACAAGAATCCTGCTTGAGACTGCTTTGGGCGTTCTATAAATCTCTTATTTTTATGCTTATGTGTAATACAGCACTTTGGCAGAATTGGAGAAATAAGAAAAAAATAGTAATTATTTTAAAAGGCAGGGGACACATCTAAAAAAGACAGGAAAATTACTATTACTACAGAGAAGAACCTGAACCAATTGGGTAACAAGTCACTCAACCAGAGGAGGTAAGGAGAGTGACAACAGGCCATGACATTGAGTTTGCTTCCGTCCTTTCAATGTGGACTCATAGAATCCTTAAGAGCAACTTAATTGCAGCATGATTTCTTCACTGTGTGAAATGCTTCTGGACGAGCCATAGATTTTTGTTTTGTTTTGTTTTTAAAGAAAATCTGCTTATGTTTGTAAATGGCAATTAAGGCACAAGGCTCTAGTCTTTAAAAATATGCAGGCTGTTCACAATTGTCCCCAAACAGTCCTCTATCCACACTGTCTACATAAAAGAATGCTTCTATTTGCAAATATATAGACTTGTATTTGTTTCCTGGGGTGACTATAACAATGTACCCCAAACTAGGTACCTAAAAGCTAGAGAAATTCATTCTCTCACAGTTCTAGAAACTAGAAGGCTGTCATCAAGGTACTGGCAGAGCCAAGCTGCATTGGTACCTGCAGATGGGACTCCTCCCTTCCTCCCTCATCTTCCCTTCTTTGGCTTGCTAGCAGTCTTTGGTGTTTCCTGGTTTGTAGTTGCTTATTTCAAATCTCTGCCTTTGTAGCCACCTGGCATTCTCCTAGTGTGGCTCTGTCTTCACATGACTATATTCTTTTAAGGACATCAATTGTGTTGAGAAAGAGCCTCACTGCACTCCAGGGTGACCTCATCTTAACAGTCCACCACAGGGTGAGAGCCATGTGTACATTTGGGGGAGAAGAATTTCAAGTAAAATAAACTGAGAGTGCAAAGTTTAGGAAAATTCCTGGCATGTCCAGTTAGTTAGGAGGCCCCTATCAATGGAGAAAAGTGTATAAGCTGGAAAGTGATGAAGGTCACAGAGATAAAAAGGAGCCAGACTTTGTAGGGCCTCACAGAGTGTTGTAATAACTTTGGCTTTTAGAGGACAGGAAGAATTTTAAGAAAAGAAGTAACATAATCTAACTTTCATTCTAAAAAAAATTACTGAAGCTGTTTTAACAAGATAGAAAGGTGCCAAGGACATTACTAGAAAGACAACTTAAAAGGAAATTGCTACCCAAGTGAGAAATTGATGCCTTGGACCACAGTAATAGAGATAGAGGTGTAGGGTGGTGTGCAGAAGTGATTAATGCACTCAAGGAGGAAGGCATGGTCCCCTGTGTCAAATAAGTGCCCACTGATTCAGCAATTTGGAAACTATTGTGATCCTGAAAAAACAATTTTATATAGTGATGGGGGCAAAATAAAAAAGTTTCCAGAACAGGAAGTTAAGGGCAGGGACCATTGACTCTAGAAAACCTACCTAGGAGGGAATGGAATGGGCCTGGGATGAGTTTCATAGTGATTTTAATTTCATACAGGTTGATCTAGTTCTTTTAAAAAATTGAGACTAGTAAAAGCCTACTATTCAGTAAGTTCAGGAAAATAACATATAGGTGTTTTGCAGTGTGCTTTTTACTTTTTATTTAAAAGAAAAGCAAGCAAAACAAAACTACGTCCAGAAATTCAAACTTTAGGAATTTGATGGCTGCTTAAAAAAATCACATAAAGAGTAAAAATTTTCTAATCCAGCAAAGACTAATATATTATGATTATCTCTTTCATTGTAAAAAATAAATAAATAAACCTGCAAGGAATAATAACAGAGATGATGAGAATCCAAGTACTGGGGCAGGTTGAGGGATGGGTCGTGATTTGTAAATGTAGGAGGTATAAAAAGCCAACCAAGACAGGTGACATGCATTTTTTTATGAAGTCTGAGACTGAAATGAGTCAAACTGCCTATGAGTGTCAGGGAGATAGGATGCAATGCTAAAAACTAAAGAGTGAATGAAATAGAGAACTGAGCAAATGCTGAAGGTACTTCCAGAGTGTTTGGTGAAGTAGGGGAGTAACAGGCATAGAAAGTATAGGAAATGTCAACATCGGAGAGATGAGCTGTCCTAGAAAACTGACCAGACCCTGAAAGAGATCACTCTACCCCTACTTCATAAAGAAAACCAAGCCACATCTCAAAACATTATGACTCTAAATGTTTCTCTGAATTTGGTCAGACTGCTTCTGGCCATTTTAAAATAGGCATTCTAACCTACAAATAGTAAGTTATAAATGTGGGGTTAAAGTGGTCCTTTTGTGACTTAGTTCTCTCTTTTCCTATGTGTATGCACCCCTTTAACCTATACTCAGAAAATAGAAGGAATTTAGTAAATATTGGTGTCTTATAGTTCATGGGTAAACATTGTAAGCAAAGAACTTCCAGCATGTGTATAATATACTCATTAATTAAATAATCTATTTTTCATGCTAATCAGAGGAAGGATTCATCAAAGGGAATTTGATGTACACCAATTATTTAGAAAGGCTGAAGGAGCAAGTTTTTACCCTAGGTTAAGGATAGAATTATTCCTTTTCAAATTAATTTTACTTTGAGTCATTTTTTCTTGAATTTATTTATTCAACTGATAAAATAAATTATACATACTAACATGCTAACATTTGATGTTTCAATACATGGACATATGTGTAATGCTTAAACCAGATTAAACATATCTATATCCTCAAACATCTGTCATTTCTTTATGATGAAAACCTCAAAAACCCTACCTTACAGTTTTCTGACATTTATGGTATATTACTAATTTCTGAATCACCCAACTATACAACAGCACACCAGAACTTCCTAATCCTAGCCAACTGTAACGTAGGACACATTGATCAATATTTCCCCATTACTTCCTGAATTAAATAATTTAATTCAACAGCAGAAATTGCTTTTTCCAAGGACTCATTTGAATCTCTTCTTATAAACGAAAATATGAAAGAATATTTTACCCACATAGTCAAAGTACATGTGGGGGGAGGAATAATTTCATTTGCAGATTTAACATAGTTCAAAGTACATTTAAAAGAGTAGATATTTGTCTGAAAAAAAGTGAAAGAAATAATAAAACTATCTTTGGGGTTCTTTAAAAAATTAAATGTAAGCAACGGGAAAGTAACAAAACATCACTATACCAATACATTTTAATAACACAAAAGTGAGCTCATTATGTTAAATTGATAGTTATTTGGAAAACGCTATTGAATCTAAATATAACAAATTTTGTTGAGATCAAAAAGGTCTTTTAATAAGCCCAAAGTTTGTGTTATATTTGTCTATTTCTCCCCTTGAATATTTTGGAGTATTACTATGCAGAGACCAGCCTTTTAAAAGTTTTAAACTACCACCAAGTATGATCTCATTTTATCTGATATTTCTGAAGAACTCTTAAAATAAATAAGATGAGCAAACCTTTCATTTGACATTTGTTGAATTTAAATATTCATAAGGTGATTGATATTTAAACATCATCTACTGAAGAGCTCAATTTCAATGAACCAATCAATGTATCAAATTCAGATGCATTACTTTGGGATAATGAGGATAGTTTATAAGAGGAAAATTTTTATTGGAAAATGGATTTTAAGTGCATATCTAATTATTTATAAAACCTGATTTTAAAAGATAAACTATTTTTCTTTTACTAAAAGTATTACTATCCTCTAAACTTCAGTGTTTGCTATATATTACTTTATGGCATTTTACTTGACATATCTTCTCCTGTATAAATTAAAGAGTCATTTTGGTCTTGGGAGAAAGCTTTACCATACTTAAACTTTTATTTTTGAGAAAAAAAATGAGTGGGTTTTCATATAGGAAACTAAAAAATTATTTTGACAATGCACATGAATTTGCATTTTCAAATTACATGTAATTTGCTCTTAGTAAAAGGCTTATTTGTTAACTAAAAGGACTATATACTTGTCTTCATATCACAAAAATTCATGTGAGGACAAGAGGAGTTAATATGTAAAATATAATTCAAAATATGAGATTTTTAAGAACAGTTGCAAGATTATTCAGTTTTTAAGATGCTGTTCAACTTTAAGAAATATTAAACATATTGTTCTGACCCAAAAGTCATGTTTACATAATATTGTATAGAGAATAAAAAAGTCTCAGTCTCTACCCTTTAAAAAATAAGTATTTTAGATAGATGTGTTTGTTTCATTAGAGAAAATATCTCAAAATTTATGTGTCTTTTTTAGAATAATACAAGATGGGGAATTTTGAACTCAATTGTAGAATAAACATTCAAATGGAAAGGTGCTAAGACAACTGGTAATTATTGAGAGATAAAAGTATCATCCTTTGTATAACATATTAAATGGTAGAAAGTAAAATCATTAAATACTGAAAGAACACTGTTAGGCTAGCTGGGGGCATGGCTTCGGTCAAGATATGAGGCCATGGTGGCTGGCTAATGGGCAGGGTGTGGGGTAGCTTGCCCACAAAGAGAACAGCCAATCAAGATGCTGAAAGACAAGCTCCAACAGATTGATGGATCCACCAGCAATCTCTGAAAAGCCAACCCCATCAACTCCTCCCATTTCCCTAAACTATAAAGCAGCTGCCCAGCTGAGTTCCAGCGCCATTTTCCCTGCAGTTCCATTTCCCCTGCCCGCCGTCACTGCCTTCATTATGGTGGCACAGGTGAATTTGGTCCTGGAGCAGCAAATCCCAATAAACATCTGCACTTGAATTTACACCCTGCCTTCTGATTTCTTTTTCTTATTTTTTACAAACACACTATAATTATTGGCTTAGGAAAAATGGAGGGCATGCCTAACCGTAGAAGCAAAGAAAAGATAGTGTAAAAGATTAATGGAGTTTCACCACACTGGAAATGTAAAACATTCCTGGTCAAACACTACCACTAACAAACTAAAAAGACAAATCATGATCCATGAAAAAATATTTGCAACTTTCTGAACAAAAAGCTAATGTTTTTACTATAAAATAAATTTTCACAAATCAATAAACAAAAGCAAAAAAATTAAGAAAATATCCAGAACAAAATAGATGAATAACTAAAGAGTGATATAAATCATATATTACCTGTAAAAATGTATAACTTTACCTGTTGGACACACTCGCATAGCAAAGAGACCCCTGGTAGCTAAGACCAGAGATTTTATTAAGGGATGGGGGGATGACAAGATGGCTGCTCCCAGGACCGGAGAGAACAGCAACATGTGGCCTGGAGAGGGTGAATTTATTAGCTATCGAGAAGCTCTCTCGCGAGAAGAGGGCTTGGGCAGTTACCTTCAGGCTCAGGTGTAGTGAGGTACTGGGAAAAGAATTCCAGCAATGCTGTGGGAGGTGGGTGTTCCTCTAAATGGTTGTGCTTTGTTGATTGAAAGAGCAATTTACATCTAAATATGGCCAACAGTATTGACAGTTATCTAACAGCACCAATAGTAAATGAGTCAAAATAAAATTTTAATTGTGATGTCATTCCCTCCTAATCAAACTGGTCTTTGTGTAGAGCTAATCATAATATTTAGTACCAGTGATGGTGAGTCTATAATATTTATGATTTGAGCAAAATATTTATGATTTGATCTCAAGATACTTCTGCTAGAAACTTAATCTAACAAAAATGAGAAATAAAGTTTAATATAAGATTAAAATTAAATAAAACAAAGACAAAATATGTATACAAGATGGCTGCTGAAAAATTATATAATCTATTCAAACTGCAAATAAATTCAATGTATAAGAAGATAACTGATGGGGCTGGAGCAGTGGCTCAGCAGTTGGAGCGCTTGCCTGGCATGTGCAAGGACCCAGGTTTGAACCCCAGAACCACAAATACAATTAAGTATTGGAGAAATAAAGAACAGATTAAAAAAAAATAAACTCTATTCTCTCTCTTTCCTTCTCTCCTTCTCTCCCTCCATCTCTCTTTAAGAGAAAGAAGAAAAAAGAAAAAAGAGGAAGACCACAGATTAAGTAAATCTTCCCATATCCATGAAGCAGAATGCTCTGTAAGCAGTGGAAATGGTGTTTTATAAGAATGCTTAATGGCAGGAAAATGTTTCTGATGAGTTTTTAAATTTAAAAAGTTGGTGTATAAAACAAGAAAGTTTTAAAATGAAATTGTTAAATTATGTGTCAATGATAAATAATGAAAAATGTGTGTTAGTTAAGTGAATGTGTGCTCATATGTACATTCAAGTACGTGTGCTTATATAAGTTTTAGAAAAATATATCTGGAAGATAAGACCCCCAGTATGTCAATTAGTGCCCTTCAAATCTATGTATGGTTATCTGTGGGTTATGGAGCTGCAGGTGCTTTTACTTGTCTCTTTTATCTCAAAGGGCACATATCACCTTTTTCACCCTATGTTTTCTTTAAAAATCTGTTGAAAGATGTAAGTGAAGTTTTACATCTAATACAGGAAATGATGCAAGACATGGGAACTTTCCCCATCCCCATACCAATCGGAGATCTCACTGTTAGATGATTTTACTTTCTGGCTGAGCCTAAAACCCTTCTCAAGAAACATTATGGGTTTCCAAAGGCTTGGTATTGACAGTAGATCTGAAAACTCTTTTCCACCTTGTATTTATACTCTTTGAATACACTAGTGGTGGGAATAACCTAGGTTTTGTGGCAACATATGTACTCCAAAGCAGCAGTGCCTTAACTCAAAAAGGTGTGATTCTCACTCCAGATAAACATCCGGGAGACAGCAAAGGATAAATTCACAGCTGCCCAGGGACCCCTGTTGAGAGAGGTGCAGCACTGCTGTTACTGAGTTCTCTGAACAGATGACCTCTCTTGTCCCTGCAACAGAGGAAGGGAGAACCACGGCTGCTGAATTTTAAATACCTCCACTGAGAAGTGGCAAAGCCGGTTCTTATAGCACCTTGACCAGACTGCAGCCCTACCTGACTACAAAAGCTGGGAAAGAGAAGACAAGACATGCACATTCAGAGAAACAACTTGCTGGTTCCATGAGAACAATCAATTTTTAGCAGCATACTTTCTTAAAACTTTTATATTTAAGTGTACTTACAACTGTTCTGAAAATCATATATTTCTCTTTGATTTTTTTTCGTATTTGTTAGTTTCCTTTTATGACTGTTTTGCTTTATGGTGATGGGAATTGAATCCAGAGCCAAATACTAGGCAAGTGCTCCACCCCTGACCTACATGCTCAGCCCTCTTCTCTTGATTTTAAAAGTAAGATTTTGTAATCTGAAAAAGAAAGCAGCTACACTTTCATTAGAAATATGAAATTAATATAGAGTGATCTAGAAAAAATTTGCTTACAGCAAAGAATCAATAAGACTTCTGTAGAGTAAGGGTGCTTCCACCTATATTTCTCCAGTACAAGTGTGGTAGAAATGTTGTTACGTTCAATTTACTAAAGACAAAACGAAGTACATAGAGTTGGAGCAATTTGGACAAGGGAATATTACAAAATGTTGAAAATGCAGTTTAAATTTTAAAATGCATGATTTCAAAGATAACAATCCTAGCATACCATCCCACACAATTTTACAAGAGAGGCTCCAACTCTCCCTCAAGTACAAATTTCAGTCTGAATCAATCAAAGTTAATTGAATATCATAATTATAGCTACACAACCATAAATGGCACATTCCATTGTTGGATTCAGATTCTTGTTAGAATATTTTTCTTGTTTTTCTTTTTACTTCAATAATTTCTAGTGAAGGAGCTGGAGCAGTGGCTCGGCAGTTACAGCGCTTGCCCTGCACGTGCAAGTACACGGGTTCAAACCCCAGCACCCAGGTACACAACTGTTAGAGCATCGAAAGCCATGTGAAAAACCCAATAAAAATTGATTCTCTCATCTTTCTCTTTCTCTCTCAGTGTCCTTATCTCTTAAAAAATCTTTAAAAAATAACAATAATGTCTAGTGAAACTGGATCTGCTTTATATTCCTGTGATTTTGTGACCTGAGGTAATTCATATTTTCATAACGACCGAGCCTCATTTAACATGTTTGTATGTGAACAAAGTAAGGTTTATAACATTTAAATACTGCAGAAATATGCTCTATATCTTAAAAGTATTTTTGTTATACTTGATGCTTTTTATTCACACTTGGATCCACTTGGATAAGCTTCATATTAATGTATATATGCAAAAAAATTTGTAAAAGAAGATATAATGGGTTTTTAACTATAATTATTTCTAGGTGATATTTAGACTTTTTATATTTTCATATATGATGATCATAAATTCCTTTTATAACAAGAAATGAAACTATTTAAAACAAACTACTTCAAATTAAATCTGCATAAATATGAGAGCCTTATGTAATAAGCCAGTAAGACAGCCTTACTTTATCCAACTCATTTTAGGACATATGTTTGAATTTCACCCCACACTTATAAATAGAGTCTCCTTAAAGATTGTCTAATAACCTTATTGGATTGCTTCTACGTTTGGGTTTTTTATTTAATCTATATATATATATATATTTGTATCATGAAAGATAGATTTTAATTTAGTGTTTTCAAAATGTTCTTTATTATTGAATAACTGACCATTTGATATGCAGTTGTTTTTTTTAACATGGAAAGAATGTGTAAGAGAAAGAAAGATGGAATCAATCTTACTCGTTTTTCCATCTGGACTTTGTTTCTCTCACACCTAGCTGTGCATATGGTGTTGCAGTTTGAACCCTGGTCCTTGCACCCTACAGGCAAGTACTTCAATCACTGAGCCGTTGTTGAGTCAGTCCTGGTGTTCACAGATTTATATATGGGTTGTATTCAAATCCATGGGTCTAAGGGTCTATTTATATAGCATTACCTTGCTAGTTTAATTAATATGGCTTAATGTCATATTTAGATTCTATTGTATTCATTTATTGGTGTTACCATTGACTAATCTTTCATTTCTAATATTGTTGCTTTGTTTCTTGCTTTATTTTTTAACATTTTTCTGATGTTTTTCTTATCACTCATGTCCAACATTCTTGTGTCATTTTATTTTAAATGTGATTTTTTTTGAACTGTTACATTTTTGGTTTTGTTTCTCCAGTTTTAAAGTCCATCTTTCAGTGGGGGAATTTAGCCTTTGTGACTGAAAATCTTTCTATGCAAATCACTCTTTGTTCAAGGCCCCTACAAAACAGGCCATGAAATGTCAACACCTATGTATTCAACCCACTTAAATTAAATAATTGTGATTAACATGTTACAGCAGTTTCCAAAAACATTGCATTCATTTAAAAGTCAAGACAGCCAGGGCTGGAGTGGTGGCTCAGCTGTTAATGGCGCTTGCCCAGCATGCATGAGTGCACGGGTTCAGACTCCAGTACCCATGTGCACAACTGAGTGTCAGAGCAATGAAAGCTATTTGAAAGTTCTCTCTCTGTCTTTCTCTATTAAAAAAAAATCAAGAGAGTCTTATGATGATGTATAAGCTATTATTATACCCATTCTACAGAAGAAGCTGAGGGAAAGAGACTTACCCAAGGTCACAAATGTGGCAAATGATGGAACTAGAATTTTATCACATACAATGTGACTACAGAGTCCACAGTCTTGACCAATACAATAAATTACTATTCACTAATTAATACTAAGCATATGCTTTACCTTATCTTGATTATCTTACTTTACATATACTTTTAAAACTGGTTAGTTTTATATTGTTACAGTAAAAACTCCCACAACCTCAGCAGCTTGGAGGAACTCATGTATCCTCTCATAGCTGTGTATGTTAGAAATCCAGTGGACTCCGTGGGACCTTCTTCCAGTCTTAGGAGGCTTACAATCCAAATGTTGACTCCTTTCTGAAGATCTAGGGATAAACTAACTTCCAAACTCCATCAAGTTTTTGGCAGAATTCAGTTGCTTGCAGTTGTAGGAACTTGCAGGCTGTCATCAGGGGCCATACTCAGTTTCTAGTGACTTCTACATTTCTTGGTGCATGTCTCCATTATATTCAACACCAATAATAAAGAGTTGAGACTGGCTCCCCATTTTTAATCACTTCTCAACTTCTCTCTACCCTTTTATCCATTTATTTGTTAGAAAAAGAGAGAGAGAAAGAGAGGGAATTAATTTTATTTTTCATCTGGGTTTTTTTTTCCCCTCCACTTAGTTGTATGTGTGGTGCTGGGGATAAAACCCAGGTCCTTGCACATTCCAAGCAAGTGCTCTACCACTGAGCCACCTCTTCAGTCCCCTTTCCCTTATATTTTGCTCTTTCTATCTTTGATTTCAGGGCTCAGATGATCACATTGGATCTAATCAAATACTCTAGAAAAATCTTCCTGCTGGAAGGTCAGGTGATTAGTAATCTTAATTCCATCCGCAAAATCACTTTGTATCTGTACCTAGATTCATGCTTGGTTAAATAGCAGAAAACTTAGAGTTACATCTTTAGAATTCTGTCTACCATGCTTTCTTCTTAATTTTTCGCTACTTTCCTACTCTGCATTTCGAATCCGAAAATACAGCATTTATTCTGCATTTGCTGTAAGTTAATTTTCCTGGCAAGAGAGCTAGAGAAAACTTATTTCATCTCCATTTGTGCTGCTTATCTTAATAAGTCCTTTCCTATCACATCCTTAACTGCATTTGGTAAACATATATTTTCATTTCCCATAGGTTTTTAAGACTTGGGGAATTTTTTTAGTTTATTTTGCTTAGCTAGTCATACCATTATATTAAATTTCCTTTTAATTGAACACTAGCAGCATTTTAAATAGACAACAATATTTACCTATTTTCACACTGCCCTTACATAGCTATTTTTATACATTACTTTGCAATTCTCCATGTTTACATTTCACACAACAGCAATCACACTGTATATAACACTTATTTTTCCAAACTCAGAACTATATTGTAACTGATTATTTCACACCTCTATGAACTTCGCATTACCTGTGGAAACTACCTGTGGAAGCAATACACAACCTTCAAAGCATGGTTTGAAGACCTCCCTGGGGGCTGCAGTGGTGACTCTTCGGTTACGGCGCTTGCCTGGCATGTGCGAGGACACGGGTTCATACCCCAGTGCCAGGTACACAAGGAAGTGTGGAGCAACGGAGGCCACATGAAAAACTAAATAAAATTGATTCTTCTCTCTCTCTCTCTCTCACTATCCCTCTTTCTTTAAAAAAAAAAAAAAATTAAAAAAATAAAGACCTTTCTGGACCAGGCTCCTGTTAACTTATCCTTCCCAAACATCACCTCTACCTATTGGACCCTCGTGTGTTGTGTGTTCCATATCACATTGCAGCCTAATGAGAAATCTGTAATTTCGCCTTTGTGCCCACCCATGTTGCCCCTCTGACATCTTCTTTCGGTGATTGACTCTTATTTGTCTTTCAAGAATAGATGATGTATTGCTTCCCCTCAGGAAACTTTCCTGGAATGGATCAAAGCGCCTCTCCCGTATCCACCCCTAAAATTCTTGCCATATTTTGATAACAACATTTGTCAAGTTTATTGATAATTATTTGACTATTTTTATAGCTCTCATCTTGACTTTAAAGTCCTTGTATGTAAAGCCTGTGTCTGTGCCTAGTAATCACTTTACTTGAAATGGGCTGGGTTTGGTTACAATAAAGGGACAATTTGCAAATATCAGTGAATTAAAACAATACAGGTTTACTTCATCCTCACACTACACGTGCATCATGGGGTAGCTGCAGACTCTTCGGTCCTAAGAAAAATACCATTGGCTCTAATGTTGTGTGCTGCCACAGCAGAGGGAAAAAGTGACACTAGTGAAGTCTACAATGGCTCATAAAGTGTTTCCTTGAAAAAACACTTGTCATGTCTGCTCACCACTGTTGGCAAAGACCACAAGACTACACCTTTCCTCAAGAGGATTACCTGCCTGCCAGAAGGGAAGGCTCAAAATATTTAGTGAACAGCAATATTGACAGCTATCATTAGTCTCTTCAAGTATGTTAGGAGTTTCATGCTTGCATGCTTCTGTTTAGAATTTATATGTTGAAACCACAACTACCAACAGGAACTAAGCAGTTTGCGAAAGTAGGCTTCATGGTAGTCTGATCTCTCCTCTGTGCTCTTTGCATGTAAGTGTCAGTGAGAAGGTGACCACCTATAAACCAGGAATACGTCCTCATCAGACACTGGATCTACCATCATTGTGATCTTGTATGTCCCAGTCTGCAGAACCATGAGAAATAAGTTCGTAGTTTGGGCCATGGAGACCATGCTGGTATGTTATTACAGCCCCAGTGGAGTAACGTGGGTCAGCTCACTAGGACTGCTACAGCACTACCACATCCTCGGCTGCCCATACAACAGAAATGTACTGTCTCACCGTATTGGAGGATGTTCCATATCAAGGTATCACAGTTGACTCCTTCTGAGGGCGATAAGAGGAAGATTCGTTCCTGGCCTCCCCTTGGCTTGCAGATGGCTGACCTTCCCCTTTTCACATTATCTTACCTTTGTGCCTGCCTATGCAAAGTTTCCATTTTCATGACATGTAATTAATTGAAGGGTGAAATAATATATGGGAAAATGTCACTTACAATAGAAACAAAACTGATTTTAAAGCAAGTTTAAGATAGTATTTCACAAATTTGGAAAGATAAATGATAGCCATAAAATTTTGGCCAAAGTTACTGGGTTAATCAGTGTTAATGACATTACTAATTAGCAAACTCTTTTCAGAAAACACTTGGTATTGTATATTTACATCTTTGACATTTAAATTGATGCATACCAAATAATCCCACTATAGGGATTTTAGCCTAATAAAATATCAACTCACAAAAAATAAGGAATATAAGATATTGTTTCCATAAAAGTGAATAATCACAACTATTGCTTTACTCTGTTACTCTGCTTAGAAGCATATATCATGTACCTACCACATGCTCATCGAAATAATAACATAAAGTTTATAAAAAGACATGGAGAACATGCACAGTCTAGTCATTAATTTGGGAACAATATTGCTATGCGCTACTGACATTACTTTACATACTCTTATGGGTTGGATTGTGTCCCCATAAAATTCATGTGTTGAGGTCTTAACCCCCACCACCTCAGAATGTGAGCATATTTGGAGCAAGGGTCTTTTCTGAAGTAATCTATATAAACTGATGTTACAATGCTGTTTTAGTCAGCTTTTTTCGTGCTACAACCAAAAGACCTGATAAGAACAATTTTAAGGAGGAAAAACACATTTGGGCTCATGGTTTCAGGAGTCTTCGTCTGTAGACAGCCAACTCCATTCCTCAACCTCAAGGTGAGGCAGAATAACATGGCAGAAATGTGTGTCAGGCGAAAGAAGCTTGGATTGTGGCATCAGGGAACAGAGAGAAAGCTCCACTCAACAAGGACAAAATATGTACCTAAAGGCCCTCCCATGGACCCACCTCCTCCAGCTATACCCTAGCTGTCTATAGTTACCATCCAACTAATCTCTATTAGTGGATTAACCCACTGATTACATTAAGACTCTCATAACCCAATCATTTCACCTCTAGGCTTTCTATCTCACACTTGTGCTTTAGTAGGACAGTCACATCTGAACCATAACAAACAGATTCTGGTAGGTCCTAATCCAATATGACTGATCTCCTACACTAACTGTTCTTAATCCCATCCAGCAAAATTCTTTTTTCCAATGCTGTGTTTCTAGTCCCTAGAAGTTCCATTTTTATGTCCTTCTTTTCTGTCATCACTGGGTTCACATTTTCATTTAGTGCTTGAACAGAGCAATTACATCTATTCTATGTTTTTGTGTACTGTACTGCTCTTTACCAATGAGGAAAAACATCACCATAACAATTTAAAAATTTCCTTTTTTCTTTTAATTGTGACACAATATATGTAACATAAAATTTATCATTTTAACTACTTTTTATCTGTACAGTTCATTGGCTTTAAATACATTTGCAATATTATATCACCCATCTCCAGACTCTTTACAGCTTCCAAAACTAACTCTACCTATGAAGCCAGACACGGCTTCCTTTTGTCCCCAGCTTCTGGTGACAACCTTTCTATCTTCTGATTCTGTTATAACTATCTTATATAAAGGGAATCATGCAGTATTTATCTTTCTGTATCTGATTTATTTTGCTTAGCTTAAGATTTCAGGAAATGTCCCATATTTGCTGTTTCTTTAAATGAAACTGTTCTGAAATAGGGAATAAAGAAACAAATGGCCCAAGAGTATAGGAGATAAGAGAATTTGTGAATTTATATATACAATAATAACTTTAAGCTTTTCCTTATGAATAATACACCTGTAATAGCAACATTTCTAACCAAAATATCAAAAACATTTTTGGAAGGTACTGTCCTTACCCAAGACCTTTATACTTGATCCTCAGCCAGAAAACTGTCCTCTGTCAGCTTTACATATCTACATTCAGAACTCAGCTCCAACACAACTTTTCAGAAAAGTCTTTGTTGAGTTACCAACATAAAACAGACTCTCACTCTTCTTCATTCTTCACATCAATCAGAGCCCAATTAGCTAGATGCTATATCACTGAATGTACAACTGCATGAAATTATCAATGTGCTCACTTGAGCATTGTCTCTTCTCCCTCCCAATTGAATGAGTATTCCATGAAGGGCCTTGTTTGTCTTATTCACACAGATCTATAGTGGCTAGTATAGTACAGTACTTTCCCCTTCTATGTGTTCCAAATAAAATCATTTTAATAAAGAAATAATTCTAAAAAGTATAACTATGGAAAAAAGTCCAAACATAAATAATATATTCAGTAGTGTACCCACATCACTACATAAGTTGAATAAAAATGCCTTATTTTGATCACAATTTGGGTAATTGATTAACAATGGCAACGATTCAAAGAGAAAAATGGACTAAGGGCTGTCTTTTTAAATTGCAGTATTCATTATGAAATAAAGTGTTTATAAATGCAGTTAATTCTATACTTGTTCCTTTGGTCCTTGAAAAAATCTAATGGAACCAATAACATATTTCCTTGGTTTTAATTATGCACAGTAAGTATTTTTGATGTTGCCAATTTTCCTAAAGAATAGCAAATGTTGCTTTTTATTCAATAGTTTTGCATTACATGTTAAACATTTTCTTTTTCCTATAGCAGCTATTAAGCATGTTGACACCCACAATGTCGCAGCATGGCCAGGCATCCCTAGGAAGTCTTTACTAAAAACGGCCTAATTTTTAAATGTTCATTCTCTACAAAGTAATATATAACTTAAATATTAAACTAAAATACTAGCTCAAGTAGAAATACGAAATATGGTACAAGTTCAGAAGAATAATGCCCAGTGCAAACTTTTAAAAATACCTTTGACTTTTTCCAACTTACGCTCTTTCTTTTATTGTTGATTCAAATGCACTTGGGTGTATGTGTGTTTACATGTATCCTTGCATGTCTGCACATGAGTGTGCATCATGAAGACATGTTGTGTGCTAGCATGTGTCTGTTTACATGTAACCACGGGTCTGTGCAGTATGCACCATGGAGACATGCAATTTTATTATGACTTCAGGTATTTCAGGTATCACTCTTGTTACCAGATGCCTTAATCTGCAGAAGACTTTATGTTATTGATTCTTATTGAAATAAATCAACAGACACACTGTTATTTAGTACATTAGCTTATACACCACCACAAAACAACAAAAAAGAAAAAGACATTCTCTTCATCTTCTATTTCTTCCCTCACATACTCAGTCACAGACAAGCTAATAAATGTTCACATAAAACTAAACCATTACACACTTTTAAATACTTTTTTATGATGTCTTCTGAATGATCATTTGTTCCCTTTGCTTTCTGAATAATGGGAGCTCTATATGAGCTACATAAAAATCACACGCAGTAAGTATATTTCAAATTAACTATAATGGTGACCCTTTTTGCTCAAGTAACATTAAGCATCACTGAGAACTCTAGAAAAACTTTCATTTTAATTTCTTTCTCTAAATGAACTCCCTATCAACCTTCCTAGAGCCCTATCCATAAATGTCTTGGGTATTTGTTTGAAAACGGCTTTGTTCCCTGCAAGCAAGTGCCAGGAGCAGGAAAAAGAAAAAAATTCAGTGAAGGTCCTAACATGACTGTCAGATCGGGGTGAGGATCCAGAACAATAATTAAGTGAAATGCAAATAACACCAGTAGTGTGGTTCAAACATAAACTAAAAATAACCAAAAAAGATTTTGGGTTAGAAATGGAGAGTATATATTAAAAATTGATGTGTAACAGGTAGATATGTTAGATAGAGAAGCAGATTTAGAATTAATTCTCGAGATAGAGAAATAAATAAGGTTGAGAATTTGGGGATCTGGGAAGAGAGTATGCTGTTTTAACTGGTTTCCAGTTTCTGTTGCTAAGGCTGGCCTCACTAAATGAATATTAACAGTTCATGTGCTGCTAATAATAATTTATTGCACATGTATATTTGCAAGTGTTGTGCCAAATAGCTTGCCTTTAATCCTTAAAATAGTATCATGAGGAGTTTACAGTGTTTGTGATTTTACAAATGATGGAACAGAAGTTTAACGTGTTTTTAAAACTTGCACAGAAGATTCACACAATAAGTCAATGAGAGTCAGGATTTGGACTCAGGTCTCTATGAATCTGTCCTTTGAAATCTCAACCATTAAACCTATATTGTCAAATAAGGTAGTCATAACCACATATAGGTATTTAAATTAATTAAATTCAATAAAACTAAAGACTATTTCCCTGCTCACACTATCATATTCTGAATACTCAATAGCCGTATGGATATAGAACAAGTTCTAAGGTACAGTCTTAATGGTCTAAACTGCTGTGTCAAAATTTATTCACAAGAGGCTGGAGCTCTGGCTCAGTAGTTACAGTACTTGCCTAGCACACATGAGAACCTGAGTTCAAACCTTAGCAACACAAACATAACTGTCAGAAAACAAAAACCAGATGAAAAAATAAAATTGATTCTCTCACTCTTTAAAAAAAATAAATGTTTTCATCACTGTAAAAAAAAGACCTAACAAGAACAACATAGATGAAAGAAAACTTATATAGGGTTCACAGTTCCTAAGGTCTCAGTCCATAGATGCTTGACTCCACAGCTCTGGGAACAAGGTGAAGCAGAACATCATGGCAGAAGGGGTATGGCAGTGAAAAGCAGCTCAGGAAGTAACAGAGCCACCAGGGAACAGAGAAGGCTCTGTTCACCAAGGACAAAATATAAAACCCCAAGTGCACTCCCCCTGTGACCCACCTCCTCCAGCTACACTCTGTCTGCCTACAGTTACCTCCCAGTTAATCAACATCAATGGCTTAATCCACTGATTAGATGCAATGTGAATCCATCTCTGAAAATTTCTAACACTGTCTCACACATGAACTTTGTGGGGGACATAACACTTGTTTATAAGTCACCAATTGTTTGGCATGGGACAGTTCTTCCAGTGACCTTGGATCTGAACCAAACTTGGTTTTCCCTTTTTTCCCTTGTAATTCTTAAAGATAGCTGTAGAATGTTTGGGCAGATGGAGAGGGACTTGCCCAAGCAGACCAGACCTTTTTCTATCCCTCCTCACTTCAGAAAGGGATATGACATCTTGAGTTAGGGTGGAACTGCCCACCCAACTTAGGTTTTAGGCTTTTCTTCCTCTCCCCTTTAGAAGCAAGATGTCCTTCAAAGCTTCAACCAGGAAGTCACATAGTCCCTGAGGTATATAAGTCAGCACAGGCCGCCATTCAGAATGCCTCAGCTGAGGTGAAAGTAGGACACACACATTCAAGACTCCATCTGCCCCAGGCAGCTTTCTTGAGCATGCAGGACTGTCTTACAATGGATCCAAGGCTTCTATCCTTTACTGCCAATCTGTAAGTAATAAACCTGCTTCGCTTAATTTGTATTGGGTATACTTTCTATGGATTGCCCCAATTCAGTCATGTCAATTTCTAGTGTAGGAACTGTTTTTATGGTTTATAAATGAAGGAATTAGGGCTCAGGCAACAGACTCAGAAATATAGGTAACCAGTGTATGGTGAACCTAAACATTAGCCTGGGATACAGTGGCATAAACACATAGGCTCCTCGTGATGATCCTTATTAGTGTGCATGCATGGTGTCTTCTCTTGTGTTGGGTAATTAGTGAGTCTACTCACACACGGTAGTGGAGTTTGTTATAGCAGTCCACATGGACTAAGACAGCAATATTTAGACCTATACTCTCTAGAAGGCAGTAGCGTACCCTCCCAGTTGTGATAGCCAGATACATCTTTATTCATTGCAAAATGTCCTTTGAGGAACAAAATCGTTCTTCTTTTTATTTTTAAAGAGAGAGAGGGATAGTGTGTGAGAACGAGAGAGAGAGTAAGAGAGAGAATCAATTTTATTTAGTTTTTCATGTAGCTTTTGTTGCTCAGACACTTCATTGTGTATGTGGTGCTGGGGTTTGAACTCACGTCCTTGTACATGCCAGGCAGGCGCCATAACCACTGGGCCACCACTCTAGTTCCAAAATCATTCTTAACTGAGAACCACTTCCTAAGTTCAATTATAATAAGATGTGGAGAAGTCATATGCTCAGTACACTCTGAGAAGAAAGACATTTATTTTTTAAAAAAAAACGTAATAAAATTCTTGCAATTTCTGAACCTAAAGCATTGGGTAGCCAGCATGAGCAAGGCCTCCAGAAAGCTTCACCCTTGTAGGCAATTGGAGATGTCAGGCTTCTACTTCTAGAATCCTGGCAGCCTAGAGGGCAGTTGTTTGAGAACCCACAGACCTCTCTGAATTAATGCACTGACCCACTTACAATAAAAATTCAATCAACGAATGGAAGACCGAAGAACTATACAAATACGTACAATGTGCCATATCCTGACACTTTCTGGCCTTTCCACAAAAAGTCATACGCTCATAAGCACCAATCTTAGTTTAGTTTCCCTCAGAAGCAGACCCTGAAATAAAGAATTTGAACACAAGCCTTCGAGGCAGTAGATGACTGAAATATATAAAAGGATGAGGGGAATGAAATGTGTTTTCAAGTCAGTTATCATGATGAGTAACTGAAAGTGAATCCACTGAGTAATTCTGAGAGTGTTTCAGAGTTATGCCACACAAGAGGGAAGAGAACTAGGGCAAGTACTCCAATTCCAGCTGGCTACGGACTGGGGGCTCCTGGGTGTGGTAGGTGGTTTCCTAACTCCTCAGCGCTTCTTTCCCCGATCAAGCAGAACAGTTTTAGACCAAAGCATTTGGCAGCTGGCCAGTACCATTATGACAACAGTGATCTAGGAGGTTGTGGCAGGGTACATAGCAACCAAGAGTGCAGTAGCTGCTCATCAGTGTACCTGTTTCTAAGTCCATCTATGCGTCTACCTGTGCAGGGGTAGTTAGAATAGAGGTTAAGGATCTGGGATGTCAGACAGACACAGGTATAACTCTTTACTCTAAGACATTCTACTTAGTACCTGTTAAAAATGGAGCTCTCTGTAAGTAACAACTGTTAGGGAAATTCTCAAACAGAAAAGAATCAGCATAGATCATTATCTCCTGATTCTTCCTCTTCCTTCTTTATCTATCCTGACCAAATCAATTCTTCCTTGATTAAAAGCACTTTATGTGGATTATACTCCATTGAATCTTGCCAACTTTTAGGATGGAAATTGTTAATAAGTAATTTTGTAGATGAAGAAGTTAAGACTGATGACTTGCCAAAGATCACAAACACTAATAACAGTTGAGCAAACACAGGTAATTTGACCCCAGAAGCCATGGATTCTTAATGATTATGTGGTCTTGACTTCAGAATGATGGAGGGATGGATGCATACATTGAGTGCATTTGGCTCTTTCTTATGGGTAAATGGTATCTGGGGAAAATTCTAGCACTAAATATCATGGTCAAAAGAGAAAAGATGCAAAAGGAAAAAGGTCAAAAGACAAAAGATGCAAAAGCTTCTACATAGAAAATCAGGACTGATATCATTGGAAGGAGGGATACATAGGGTCAAGATGATATAATGGCCCTGCCAAGTTCAATTTTAGAGGAGGAAAAGTTTATTTTGGGTTCAGTTTCAGAGATATCAGTCCATAGACAGCAGTCTCCATTCCTTGGGGCTTGAGATGGCACAGAACATTGTCACAGAAAGGTATGGCAGAGGAAAGTGGCTCAGGGCATTGCAGTCAGGAATCAGAGAGAAAAACTCCACTCACCAGATACAAAATATATAGCCTAAGGCACACCCCCAGTAGTCTACCTGCTCCAACCATACCTTACCTGCTACAGTTAATCCTTCCCAGTGGATTGGTTCACTGATTGATTCACTGATCCACATAAAGGCTCTCAAAAAACAATCATTTCACCACCTCTAAACCTTGCATTGTCTCACCTCTGAGCTATTGGGGGACATCTCACATTCAAAACACTAACAGTTAAAGGCTTAAAGAGCTAAGCAAATAAAGATTGATTTTTAGACAGTCGCTTTATAAATATTTTAAAGTACGTGAAACATGACAATCTTAAGGGTTTTATTTCCAGGAAACTCCAGAATCCTCCAGAAATGAGGAAGCAAATGTTTTAAATTCATAGGTTTAAGATGCCCAGATATTCAGGATGTCTGAGTGGACAATAGACTCTCAGTTGAGCATTAAGAAACAAGGAAGGAAATTAGAATATCAGAGCAAATGAAATCATTGCATTAGAACTGGAAACAACTTATAAGAAAAAATAGAGTTGTCTGTGATTCACCAGTCCTTTTCAGGGGCTGCTCTCCAGTTCCTAGGGTAGAGAAGCACAGAAAGCCTAGGCTAGTCTTTATTCACATCTCCTGTCCTCTAAAGTAGCCCAAGTACACGTCAAGCTCCAGGAACAGCTACAGAATCCATGGTTGCCCAAATTAATGCTAAATAACAACCCTCTACAGAATATTTAAATAAAATTTAATATTTAAATAGCTTTCAAAAATGTAAACTGTCGGCTAAGAAACAACAAGGCAGGTCTTTGAGGATTTCTCAGAAATAATCAGGCTTCAATGTCTGTTTGAGCCACAATATTTTGACAAAATGTCAAAAGGAGTCAAATTATACATAAGCATCCCCTGCCCTTTCACCCCGGCCCCACAGGCATCCTGCTAACTGCGTTTGCTTTTCCCACTGGCGTTTTGCCAAGGCTTTTAATCCTAGTTCTATGACACTCAGGAGTCTCCAAGTACCTTAAGGACTATCAGATTCCCATAATGAGATTAATTTTAGTTCACTTCAATTTAAAAAGCAAATATATGTCAGACTGTACTTTTAGGAGACAAAATGACACCATGAAATTAAAGGTCTTTGCCTCCTGGAAGGCTGACAGGGCCAACCTTGAGCAGAAGTAGACAATATTTTCCCTTGGGCACCTTTTCTCACCTCTTCCTAGTCAACCTCCACTTCTCAGGTCGACTGCTACCCACTACAGTCTTGGTCTCCATTTCAGTGAATAGGACAGCCTGCACCAATGACAGGCTGAGCCCTGTCCCTCAGAAAGCTGTGCATGTCTAATCCACATGGTAACCCTACAAGTCAGTAAATAAACTGTTTTACAGATCAGGAAAATCTTTCAGAGAAGTTAACTATCTTGCAGCACTCTTGCCTAACGATCCTTGAGTAGTAAATGAATTGGCTGGGAATCAAAGATTTCTTGGACTCTGAATCCCATCTTACACACTAAAGAGGACAGGAAAGTTCTTTTTGTCATTCTTCTTCTTCTTTTTAACATTTGCTCAAGATGTTTAATTGAACATTAGGATCTACCTCCAAAGTATTGCACTGCAGGCTAATCTTTCTAGAACAACAGAAATGATGAGAAATTGAAGGTTGGAAATCAAGAGTCAAAACAATGCAGGTTGATTGAGTGGGGTGCAGGATTATTTTTAGCAACAGACAGATAACTGATGCAAGCCCTGCAACTGAGTTGTCAATAAGCTAAAGAGCTATTAACCTAATGTTCCTAAAGAAATCTCAAAGCAGTGTAGCAAGAGCAAAGAGGGGCAGCTGTAACAGAGTGAGAAGCAGGTGTGATCAGAAAAATGTAGCATTAGCAGATTTACAAGAGAAAAGTCAGGAAAAAGAAAGCAGAAAAGTACTTACAGGTATTTGTCAGGCATCATGCATTGTAAGCAATCATAGTCTCCTGTAAGTGTCTGTAATACAACAAATCACCCAAGATTCCTCTGTTGGGATTTAAACTTCAATATACGTAATTCCAGGACACACCTTAACTTCCACGATAATTAGGAATGAAAGAAAGTCCACTAAGCAAATTCAGTTTTATAGTGATCACAGTTTATGATTGGTCGCTTTGAGGATTCAGATAATGATAGATCAATTCCTCCATATAGAGATATGCTCATAATATTGGTTGTATTAAAAATCTGTTGTCATCACAAAAATCTTTAAACTGTATCCATCTTCTCTACCAAAAGGCAAAGGTCTATATGATGTGTCCATGAAATATTTCCATGTTTATTACTATTTACTTAACACTGACACTTTTAAAAAACAAACCAATCTGGATAATGAACTCAGTGGCCACATTTTATTTGCAGCTCTAGAGTAAAATCTTCAACATCTGAATATTATCTTCTACACCTGCCCGTTCTCGGTTCATTTTTTTCACATTTTCAGCCTCCTGGTCAGCTGGCTACCAGTGTGTGAGCTAGCTCTGGAAAATTAGGAGCACCCATGGAGTCTTGAATTTGAAACTGAACACCAGGAGGAAGTTACCACCTACCTGACTTCACCAGCTGAAAAGAGAGTGGAGAGTGGAAGTGCCAATGTCCCCAGGTGCCCAGTTTCCTAGATATGGCCTGCCTAGCAGCATCAGAAGAAATGGTTTGCCTAAAGAATCCTCCCCTGCCCACCAGACGCTCACAAGCCTTTCTTCTGTGATTCAGCATTAGTCATAACAAGGTAGCCTCCGAGTCTGGCTCTAACCCTCCAGAAAATTCTAAACTGACATAATTTGCTGAATCCTGCCACTGTGGATTCTATCATTTATAATAAAGGACCCTGACTGACACTCCAGCACATCCTCACAAAAGAGATGCTTTCAAACTAGCTTCTCCTGCACTGGTATATTGAGGAAAGATGTTGGCTTTAGGAAAATTTTAATTTTGGAGATGTAGCGAGGGTATATTTTGTTCTAAAATTTTAAACTCATAGAAAGAGTTTTAAAAAACTAAATTATTGTCTTGCTTTTTATGTCCTGACTTTATGGATAAAAAAAAAAACTTACAACTCAAAAAGATCAAAAATACCTCAGCCAAAGGCAATACCACTGCGGAGCACAGCATGGACCGAAATCCCATTCCCCTGAGTAGAGTTCAGTGTGGTTTTGTTCCTCATAGGTTCTCTGCTTTGCAGGGACACAAGCAGGACAAGAATTATATTTCAGCCCAGCTCCACTCTGGAATTTTCCAGATTGGAGTCCAGTTGCCCAGTGACTCAGAAATCACAAAGTGATTGAGAGGTTCATGAATGTTAACTCCGGCTCACTCGGCTGCTTTCAATTGCGGCCTCACTGTCTTCATTTGCCCTATAGACAGACGGGGAGATGAGCAGAGCGTTTAGCTTGGTGTAAGTCAAACAGCTACGCACTGTTTTCACGCACCAATGGGTCACTACCGCCTGTGGAGATGATGGCACTGTCTTTGACTTTGACTGATGGGGAGAATTCTATACTGCATCAGAGAGACTACATAGCTTGTGTCTAACAAATGGCCCTGGACCCCTATCAAAAACTAATTATGGCCTGGTGCTATGGTGCATGCCTGTAATCCCAGTGACTTGGGAGACTGAGGCAGGAGGATTACTAGTTCAAAGTCAGACTCAGCAACTCTGAAGTCCTAAGTAACTCAGGGAGACCCTGTTTCAAAATAAAATATAATAAAAAAGGGCTGGGGATGTAGCTTAGTGATTAAGCACCCATAGGTTCAATCCCTGGTACCCTGCACCCCCAAAATAAAAAAAACTAATTATGTTCTTAGCAAATTATCACTTTGTCTTTGCCAAGCTTTCACTTCTGTACTTGTATACTCAGGCAAAAATATTTAACCCATAAAGGTGCTTATAAGAAACTATTCATATAAAGTGCCACATATATATTAAGCAATTTATAAATGTTCAATATGCTGCACAAACATGTATTTATGACAGCCATCTATCTTCTTAAGCATTTCTAATATCATATGGTTTTTAGAAACTGTTGATCTTATTCTGTGCTACCACAGTATCCAGATAAGTTCAGGCTAGGTATAAAAGATAATCTTCAGCTTAGAATATATCTAGAATACTCCGAGTTCTCTACAGATGCCCTGTTGCAGAGCAGAGATTACACTGCCAAAGCAATAAGAAACTGGGGTGGGGAGAGGAAGGGGAAAAGTGAGCAAAAGCAATTTCAAACATTACTCATAAAAAAAAACAAATTCAAAGCCCTTAGATCCATTATATGGAAGAGGCCATAGTGGATATAAATCTTTAATGTGACAGCAGCAGTAAATATTACTTTACACAGCTGTTTGGCAGTATATTGAGTTAGGACAAAGCTAGAATTGCCTAACTTTAGGTAAGATTTCTCCCCATACCTGACATCACTCGAGTATATTGCTAAGTGTGCTCTAGTCTTTTCTTCCAGTCTGCAGAATTCACTTTGGAGGCCTGCTGACTCTGCCTTCTTATTCCTCGGGGCTTTCTTTTTACCTTCCTCACTAAAGTAAGTTTTCTTCTTGGCTGTAGAAAAGAGTAGGTCAGGAGGTTTATCAAAGGCAGGATGTCCTTTCCTC